>JAHZMV010005722.1:0-20045 GCA_027743765.1 Coecobrya sp. COE2
CCTTTCCCAATTCCTTTAACCTTTGACCTGGACACTTCTGGCGTAACAGCCCAGGACGGGATGCCAGTCGTATAACAATTTTTTTTTTAATGTATTCTGGATAGATGGTATAGTACACCATTGCACTGCAACACTTTGAGGCCGTCCGTACCACATGCGCGCACAATTTGTGGTAGGTGGTTAAAGTGGTCCACAGTACCAGCCGACAGGTTAAGCCTTTGTACACACATATGCAGTGTGGCTGCACACAGTTCATAAAAAAGTTCATAAAAAACAAACCCATGTATTTTTCGTATCTACGAAGCAAAGCAGGAAAAGTTTTTGTTAACTGTTCGAGTTTTTTTCTGATACTGAATGTCTTCGAACAATTAGAT
This sequence comes from Coecobrya sp. COE2, assembly GCA_027743765.1. Taxonomy (NCBI): domain Eukaryota; kingdom Metazoa; phylum Arthropoda; class Collembola; order Entomobryomorpha; family Entomobryidae; genus Coecobrya; species Coecobrya sp. COE2. The sequence goes on from JAHZMV010005722.1 coordinate 375, forward strand.
AAAATTAAGGTTTGTGTTCCACGATTAAAATGCCCTTTATAGTTAGCGGATTGCCTCAGACCCTGCTAATGGTTTTGGTAATCGTCCCGTGCAGGCTAATCATAACCTTACCAATAAAGCTACGTAAATGTCCCACACGCGCGCCTTTTGTAACGTTACTTGAATGGAGGATTTTTTGGCAAGTTCATGATTCTGATGTTTTCGTGTTAGAGTGCATTAAATACTAAACATGGGGCAAGTTTATTTTTACATTATTCAACGGCTCATAAAATTATAGTTTCTTCTTATGAACGGGTTTTCTGTTTCCTATATGATTCCCCACATTCTTATCTATTAGGCGACACCTCGTTTTCCATGTTTTCATCACTTTCCTGGCTTGTTGGGTGGTCACTTTGATTCACTTGTCATGCAGGACTTTCCATAGACCGTACGTGGTCGTCGCACTAGGTTAGAAAAGCTGTTGCATTAAGCATCCAAGACCGATATAGTCCACAGGACTAGCCTCAGGTGATTTGACAGGTATTTCCTCATTAAAAATGATTGTGATCCCACATTTTTCGTTGGCTTCCTTTGAGTACCCAGTTGTTATCTTGGCAGTGTGGGAACTTGCTGCATCATGATGAATATATATTTTGCAGGCGTCCTCACCGTAAAGGTGAGATACGGGAACCTCAACTAAGGGCCATAGTACATGCCCAATATAGTATTTAGCGTTAATGTGTACGATTGGGGGTACCCAGAGTAATGGGAGGACACCACGGCCGCTGACAGCCCCGACAACCACCACATTGTCAATGAACTTTTCCGTTTTCCCATCACAAAGTTTTCTGCCTTTGGTCTCTTCTTGGTGAATTAAATTTGCCTGGACCCGTTGCAGACGTTCAAGAGGAAGAATTCCTCTTCAAACTAAACCCTAAATTCGTACTTTTTTCCTGCTAAGTGCTCCTCGTAAAGGGTCCCACAATTTGACTTCCGGTTTTGCCGTGCAGGTCTCTTAACGCATGTTATTTAGCCTTTTTTAAACATTTCTTCTCCAGGTGTTCATGAATAATCCTTCCCATTGTTCGCCTTGACATATTACACCGTCTGGATAATTCATTTTGAGAAGGAGGGCTCTCTTTAGATGGGAAACGATTGACCTACAGAATTACTGGTTTTCAGCGTTTTGGCCTCTAATATTTCCAAGTGGGGTTTGGAGCCGTAGTGACTTGGCTTCTCTCCTGTCTCCTTTGGAATGAACAATATTATATATTGTCATTCGAATAAGCGCAAAATCACGTTTTTTATCAACCAAAATGATGTCTTTTTGCTAGTAGTTAGCCCTGGAAAGCTCCACAACGAGCTGTTCCACTTCTGAGGGGATCTTTCGTGGCATTTTGACATAATGTCAAAAACTGAGATGTTCATTCTAAAGCTGAAATCCTGCTCTACAAACTATAACCAAAGTCTTCAGATATTCATGAGAAGTAATTTTTTGCGAGCCATTTAACTAATGTAAAAATAAAGATGCCCCGTCCTGTATATATATGTGATATCTTAAATTTGTGTTACATGTAGCATTCTAGACATATGTACATTTATTCACTATGACGACACTGATTGCGACTTGCCATAAAAATAAACATGATGCATTCATTATAAACTACACCTATTTTTAAATTAGAGCCCATTAATCATCTTATTGTATTTTTGGCGCTACCGCTACTATTATTATTTATTATTACTGCTATTGTTATTACTACTAATATTCCAGCAAACTTGTGTACTCCCTTTGCATTTCCCTTATAACAGTTTGTCCATAATGCCCTCTCCCAATTCAGTCAAACCATCTACCGTGGCCATCCCCAAATCTTATAAATTTATTTCCCTCACCCTGTCCCTGCCCACACTCCCAATTTGCTATCTAATTTCCCTCCAATAAACCGTAACAATAGAGTATGCATGGAACAGCGTTTATTCTCCTCCACCTTCTCCTACCACCCCAACAGCTGTAAAAATCACAAAAAGCAATACATAGGGTAACTCAACCTTGTCAGATTTTCCTGACTTATGCATTTAACTACAACGTTGATTATATGCCTCATGATTTAACAGGTTTATTAAAACTCTGCTAATCCCTCATGGATTTCCGAAGTTGGATTTGTTTCTTCACTAGAACGATTATGGCTGGGGTTTTTGTAACCTTCAATGTTTAAAAACACGATTGTTCTTTCGTATAAACGAGATAAATATGTATCATGTTATTGATGATTTTTCCATGATGACGTTGGTCGTTAATTGGCGACTTTGAAGCACGGTATTTGAAAATACAATTGGAATTAAAATATAAATTATTGGACTGTGACATTCCTGATCATGCGAGAAACAACAAATGCAGATGGTGAGCGAAAATTAATCTGTTATGGAATGATTCCTGCGAAGGTAAATCTTGCTTTCCTCAACACTAACTATGTATCTAAATTAATAGTGTGATTGTCAGTAATAATCCATATAAAGTTGTAAAGGAAATACAATTTTATATTATGCTCGTGTTACGCAGAGATCAGGCAATGTAGATGGATAGGTATTTCAGTGCCTAGCTTTGTTAAAAACCTTCAGAAGCGTCTTGATTTAATTAGGAAATTCTAGATACATTTTGTGTGTTTCTTTAGTAACGCGCTTCCAATGCATTATATGTTATTCATTCATGATTCCTTAATCCTTCTTACATTGAAATTTTAATCAAATCATAGTTATGGACTGACGTATTTAATAAGAATTAATATTGTTCTACATTCTTTTAGTTTCCTTTATCTGACGCAGAAAATTAAAAAGTTAAGCTGTGCGTGCCACAAACTATTGACTAAAGTAACAGTCTACTGATCGATGTATATTCATATATTATACCTTGTAAAATTATAAAATTCCGTTCTTCTTAAGACCAATAACGTTGGTTTGTACGGTGATGGTTAAATGTTTTTAACACGTCTTTAAAATGGTTTATTTATTTACTTTTTATATTTTTCGTTGGTTAGTAATGCTTATCTCTTCCCATTTTTAGGAGGACTGGAACAAACAAGCTCTTGGGTGGTTTATCCACAGAGTTATTTAATAAGGCAGTCCCAAGACAGGCTTTCAACAATAATATGATAGCAACGAGAATACAATGGTCTAATTACAGCCGACCCGTCCAGACTGGAGGCATCAATATTTGGGAAGGAAGATTTTATTCTCATTTATGTAATTAAGTTATAATTTTTTCTGTTGAAATAAATGCTTGTTTCAGAGATGACTTCATACTTATTATTTGAGAAATTCAAAAATAAATTCTCTATTTCTCCAGATATAAATATTTCTTCATTGTATTAAAATAATTTAATCTAAAGATAGAGGACAAAGAACATCCGACTTAATCATCATCATATTTCATAAAATGGAAAAATAATTCACAAGATATGAGTCTTATTTAGTCACTATATTGTCAATCTGAAATTGTAACAGAATTCTCAGAAACACTTTGACTTACAATTTGTTAATCAATTTAGTGCTTATAAGTTATTTAAATAAAGTATTTATTATTTGCGTACGCCAACTTAATACATTTACTAATATTTCAGTTTGAACGTATTTGGAAGTAAGTCATTCATGATATAAATACTTGTTTATTTCAAATACTGAATGCGGGCCACTGAATCTACGTAATGTAGGAATATCGAAAATTAAGTATTACATTATTCCATTGGTCATTGCGACAAGAATATTTAGCTCATTTTCTATATTATAGGCCAACTTCTCCAATTCTTGCTTGGAAAATATGTATTCTTTTGCGGCAATGCCAATAGTGATAGAATTCTGGTAATTAAAAACACTGAAAAGAATGCTAGCTGCACCGTTAAGTGGTCCCGTAATCATGTGAAAATCTGAACATGGTATAGAACCAACTTCAATTCCTTCCTCTTCACCTGCAATATTTGTAACAATCATTGGAACAAAATAGTTTACAGGAAATATTTTTGAAAATGGAAAAATTACAGATCCACATATTATTCTCACAATGTTAGTACATATTCCAAGTTCTGTATTCTTTGCGTTAACGACCAATTTGTTGCATTTTTCAAGCCTTTTGATTATGGAAGACTCATCAGTTGGTAAAGTAAATACATCGTAGTACATATGATTAGCTACGGTTTCTGGATGGTTAGGCTTAGGAAGAGCATATCCAACAATTATTTCCCGGTTTGATAAATCACTACCAAGATTTCTGACTGCCCCGGTAATTATTGTCATTATTACAGATGACCCGGTCACCTTGAATTTCTTTGCAACGTACTTCAGATCACTTAACTTGACGCTCTTTGAAAAAGATACAAGTAATTTAGAATATTTATCACGCTGGAAATTTGTATTCTTGCATGGATGAGAGTGACTTGTGCAAACTTTATAGATAATGTAAACGTTATGAATGATTATGTAATAGGGAAACTTAAAATAAAATTTCAAAGTACTTTTCAAAGTTTCGAAATTAGGGTTGCTAACAGGGGTAGTTTTCAGGGGTTTTTGCCCGAGACATTCCACCATCATCTTGAGAATTGATTTAGCATCCATCAGAACATGATGGGATCGTAAAACTAAAATGCTCCTGACTAGGCTTTTAGTTTTATGATCGTTGGAATTTATCAAAACAATTTCCCATGGGCTACGTTTCTTTTTGTACGGCTTGTTTATCAGTTCCTGAATGATTGCTTCTAAATTACAATTCCTGCTACTTTCAACTATGTGATTATCAATGTTGAAAAACGAATCACATTTCCATATTCGGAAACCGCAAAAATTGAACAAATATTGCTGTAGCTCTGGATACCGTAAATGGTTTGGGTGGGTGGATAACGTTGCTGTTAGAACGTTGGTAGCAAAGAGTGATTTTAGTTTATTAAGAGTCAACTCTCCATCAAGCGTTATGCAGGAGACTATGGTACCCTTCGGTGCATAGTCAGTGAAATTTTCATCCAGCCAGAGATCCTGATATCTTGCAAAGCGCCCCAGTCTGGGATCCTTGTAAGACAGAGGTAATGCCAAGAGCCAGATAGCAAAACTAATAGCGGAAACCGTCGGGACTACAAGTGTCATTGTAAGTATTACCAGGATAAATAAAAGTAAATTTTTTAAACTGCCTAGATGCAGACTGGCAAAAGTAAATTTGTCAAATGTGTTCACAGTCACGTCATCTGAAATTAAACTTATGGTCATGTGATCCATTCTGAGGTCGGTATTCACTGCAGCGACTCCTTCATCCTGGCCAGATTTTAGTTGCAATTTTTCACCGGGTTTGCGTGTATAATTTTACATTTTGAGAATAGTGCTTCTGTCGTATTTACTTGTAGTAATAATAGGTACCGACAAATGCTGCTATCATGTCTTCCTGAAAAAGCATCAACCAGGACTCTAATCATGGCTATAAAAATTAAAATTAATTTTATGCGTAAAGGGTTGCTGATAGCATAATAATTTCTCTATAATAACCTTGTTTGATGCTGAATATCTGCCTGAGGAAATATCATTTCCATTTGCTGGTACAGATTTCCTGCAGACGTTTAAAATTGTTTGTTCGATTAATGCTTTAAAGGCAAAATTGCATTTAATTATCATACAGACAAATTAAAAGCCTAATATTGTTGATTTACCTATTATGTTGTCTGTCTTTCAGCGCTGTCCATAATTACACACAAAGGATTGGATGAACGTTAAATCGGCCAGGGATACACAATAAGATTTACCCTTTTCTAATACACAACGTCGATATATTCTTGAATTTGAATGTGTCTTTGGAATATTACATGAATTCACGGTGGCTTTGATAAGTTGGGATATTTTGTCGAACAATTCACAAAAACTGTTTGAAAATCGGGAGCGACTGCCCATTTATAAAATGCAACTTTAAATGAAATGCGTCATTATGATGCGTTTTTATCAAAGTCATTGCTTTTATTTCGTTGAATCAGTTTCGACGACATTCAAATGACGTAACCATTCAAAATAAAAACTCACTTTCATTTGTCACTATCTACTACATGCATCTTCATGGAGACTTTTCAAGGTACAATGAAATCCATAAATCCATCTACGTATTATATGCTTCTACTCGGTATAACTCGGACACATTTACATTGATTTTTCATATATTCATTTATTTAAAAGCAAGAGTCTGGATTCTCATCGACTCTTCATTGCATTATTTTTCTGTCATTGTTTTATTTTATATGGTTTAATGCATTGAACGACAAGGAGATGTAGAATTTCTATCTGATGTGTCTACGGTAGTATTCTCTCATTCACTAAAACAGATGAATTTTTTAATATGCTATGTTTGCATGGACATGATCCCCGCCTTTATTAAGTTATATCCTTTGATTGACGTATTTTGCATCTAGTTATTATATTACCTATAAACACATAATTAATAAAAAAATTCCTTGTGCTGACATATCGAATATTTTACACCACACAAAAGCTTAAAAACATAAAAAATCGTAAGTGGAAAATTACAAGTGGAGAGTGTCCTGTTTTGATTATGATCGCATACATTTCTATATTTGATATTACGTCAAAACTTGTACCAACTAACTACATAAATTATTATGCTTGCAGAAATTCATGTTGTTTTTCAATCATTAGGAATGTGCAGGATAATATCATGGTCGAACAGTCTTCGTTGCAGATTTACTCGAAATTTGTTTTCGCTTACACAGTTTGAAAGTATCTTGAAAGAGCTTCTAGTGGATTTCCAGAATGTTCCCACAATTATTCTCAACTTTCCCTGATTAACGCATTCAACTGTAGCGCCGAACATAGGTGCCGTAATTAATCCGGATAAAAACCTAGTAAAATCTCTGGATAAAATCTCTCATGGATTTCTGAGGATGACGAGTTGTTTATCTGTAAGACAAATTGTGACGCAGGTAGAAAAATAACGTTCTTTTGTCCTTGAGACTTCTAAGGGTTATTTGTTTCGAGCCAGCTTAAATACACTCAGCACCCAAGAAATGCAGAAACAGTATTTTCTAATGCTAATATATTCATATTCATACAGTATCCTTTTAAATATTGCAATTAATACATTCCTTTCCACATAAATTCGTATTGTCACAAGAAGAACACAACATAGCAATAGCTACACTGCTGCAAATTCTCAATATTTACAATTTAAGTATTAAAACATGCATTTGGTAGGGATAAGTTTTCTTGCGTCAGATATGAACGAAGACAAATAATTAAAAATGGAAAGAATTAAGAAGGCCGATTTCAGAAAAATCGAATCAAAATCTATAAAAGTAGGTAATCTATGGCTGTGGCAAAAGTAGCAAGTCGCGTCAATGAGTTTCGTATGAGTTTATGCATTTAGTTGGCTTCTTTAATAACGTGTTTCCTATGCATCATATTTTGTTATCTAATTCACGTATCTTTAATTATTCGAACATTGAAATTTGAAAGAAAAACAGAGTTCTCGGCTGACGTAAAAAGGATAATGTTTTGCCATTTTATTGTTTTTCTTTAGCTTACGCAGAATGCTAAAAACCCATATTGTGGGCGCTAGTGGCTCACTAATACTGAGCCACTATCTTACGATCTAACGATCCACCTATCCAAACAAAAGTCAATTGCTTAAAATAAAAAAAGCTAGACTGCGTGGTGTATAAAACATTGGAATTGGTTTGTTACTAATAATTGTATTTTTCTTGATATGAAATCAGGACCTTGGTAATGCGAAGGTTTTTTCATCAGGCCAGTAATTTAATGACATTGAATGATTATCACTAGCTTAGCAAGTAACAACTCCTAAAATTTTATACTGCCATTTGTTTCGATACTTATAAGTAGTCCATGTCGGTAGTATAATATAATTATTCTTTGCCAACAGACAATCATGACATCATAGAAACTTTGTCAGCGTAATTTACTGTCTAATTTGAGTTTCCATTTGTTGGAAATTCTTGATGTCAAGAAATGATAAGCACTACATATAATCAATAGCAAAATCAAAAAACCTATAAGCCTTATAATTTAGGGTGTTCATTGCATTCATAGTCGAAAAGATGAAATTTAGGTGACAATAATGAACAATTAAATCGACTTCCGCAAATTATGGAACAAGCATAACGACATTGGATAGTATAATGTGTTAAATCCGATTTTGTAGAACTGGGTTTTAGAGTTAAATAAATAAATATCAGTTATTCGTTACAAATCCATTTAATCGACTTTATTAATATATACACCAATCCAATCTACAGACCACGTTACCCTCACTTTAAACCCTAGTAGCCTTGAAAAAGAATTTTTTTATTGTTCTGCTTTAGGAAGCTTGGTCTGCAGCACTCTCCTGAAACTTTCTCCGAACAGGTTCCACGTATGGGTGAGTTGTTGTGGATTGTAGTTTCTATTAAACAATGACTTATATTTCGTACATATGGTCTTGATCGTACGCCAGTAATATTCAACAAAAAATGGGTGACCTGTGACACGAATAAACAGTTAATGACCACTCCTGTGATCACTAGGTTAAGTTAACATTCCAGGATTATGGTTTATGCGTCCTCCTTTTATGGCCAGGGTGAATTACGATTATTGCTTAACCACGTATGTTGTCATGGCATAAAAATGCGTTTTAAATACATGCGCTGTAGTAATTTTCCTGCCGTTTTTTAAAAATAAAAAATCTGAATATGATTTTGAGAAATCATAGCGTTAAATAGATTGACATGTATTTTGCTCTAAGGTCGCACCGAGATACAGTTTCGCGGAAATCACAGAGGTATGTAGTTTTATTGGCTTATGTGGCATATCGGAAATAAGATTCAATTAATGAATAACGCAAGCTAAAAACAAACGCTCTTGCATTGAAAACACCAAATAAAACAAATCAAAATTCATTTAATGATATGAGTATGTTGCGCCCGCTAATTTAATGTAAATTTTTATTTCAAAAACCAATTACCACAAAAGCCATACTAAAAGATTCAACATCAGTGCGTTTATATTAATGTGATTGGTACTCAAACGTTTTACAATTATAAATACTGACCCAGAACTTTCATCGAAGTAGGTTTTGATGAGCGATAATATTATCAGTTTCCTGTACGGATGAAAGTAAAAATATCGCCATCGGCCAAATGTGCAAGTAATAAAACTAGTTTTTTTATGTACGACCAGCTATTCGTTTTCGTTTTAGGTGCACATACGTACGTGAATGCTGGTGAGCATGATTTTATATTATATTATTTTATAACGAGTATCCACGGTCTGGTGCACTTCTTTATTCTAGAGATTCATGCAGTCTTTATCTGATAGAAAAAGAGGAAGCATTATGCAATGCTTTGTTGAGTATTGTTAATCAAAACTTCGGTTTTAGTAAAATGATTTCGCGATTGAAAAGAAAGTAATAAATGAATAAAATCGAAAGTACGACTGAACCATTAACATGAATATAGCGCAAAAAACTCGACGTTGTTAAAAGGTCAAGGTCATTAAAGATTCTTTTGATATGTGTTGCAAAATTATTTTAGTTATTTTTTACCTTAAAACAATTGTTTTATTACCTTATGTTTGATCCCAAACAATATCCTATGAGAGTCTTTACAAATTCTACATGGATATCCACCGAAAAGTCATGTAACAGTTGCAAATTGTGAAGGGCCCACTATATAATCCTTATCCAAGTTACACACAACATACACTTTTTGGGGATACCTTTCCATTTTTATTCCCAGTAACACAAACCCTGATTGCCCATTTGTGCTCACATATGTTTTCTATTATTTCAGAGATGGTTAAGCAAATTATAATTTTACCGATATAAACATTTTCCAGCACAAATATTCTTTGAATAGTTTAAATATCACTGAATCAAAAAATAAGCCCACGGAATATTTATGTCAGAAGGAAATAATTTTGAAAATGAAGTTATCAATCTACAAGAAAATTCTCCACTTGGTTCTAATAGTTATATATGTGATTGCACCAACACGCTACAAATTATATAATTTATACCATTCGTCAAGTTGAACATAAAATTATTATATTATACTGCATGGGTGCAAACATTTGTGTAAAAGACCGGATTTGCCTTTTTTGATGAAACCCATGTGAAACTGATTATTATAAAAGGAAATGTAGGCTTTATATTGAGTACTTTAAGTGCATTAAGATTATGTTATATAGTTATGTCGCACTGTTTCACTAATTTATTCTAAATCTATTAAACCGACAGCAAGAATGGTTTAATGTTATTATATAACACTTTAATAAACTAAATCGATAATAGGTAAGTATATTAATTTAAAACCAACGAAATAAAAATACTACATGTGTAAGCTTTATTTATTTTCTTTCGGGAAGCTAAAATTCCTAGTTACCAAAGTTAAAATTTATTACAGTTTTGTTTCAAAAGTAAGTCCACTGGAACTCTTTTAATTGCGTGAGCAATTAACTAGCAATCTAGCAGTTAATTGTGTCTTGACATAATTTGCAATTATATTTTTTGTTTGGTAGTGTCATTTTTTGCAGGGATAATTCGAACAATGGGAAAATTAAAACCAGATATAAAGATGAAACTAAACTTACTTCATATAATAAATGAAAATGAAATCGCAAATGAAATGAAATGAAATCCTGAAAAATTAGGTTAATTGTATAAATGCATTATTCGTTGTGTTGGCTTCGTGTGTAACCATTTTCACTCGGTGAGATTCAAATTTCCACAAAGACAGGTTGGTCAGATCAAATCGCGAATGCTTGCAATAAATGCGACATCAAATACATCATTTACCTATTTTTGTACATCAAGTTTATGTATTATGTTCTAGCCAAAATTTAAACGAGGATTTTATAATTTTATCTGATCAAAATAGGGCATTTTTGCTTTTCATTATTGCAAAGTGTCAATTGGAGGCTTCAAATCCATGCGATACTCTTGATAACAATCGTGAGTGCGTTGAAAATAATTAACTATATATACAAAAGTGAAATAATTTAGTTAATGATATCACAAATAATATGTTCAGCGTTGTTCTGTTCTGTAGGTCATGGTTAGACGGTATACCTGTGTAATGTATGTCAAAACACGACTATATTGTTATCCTTAAACCAAGAATTGATAATAATTTGATTGGTTGTCGTTTCCTGTAGATTGTTCGAAATAATCTGCAGGAACCGACAAGCCAAAGTTAAATAGTCAATGTTATTTCAAAAAAACAAACAAAATTTAATAACTGGAATAAAATTTTGATGACGCACACAGCTTGGAAAATCCTTCAAAATAAAATAAAAAAGCAAGAATGATACGTAATGACAATAGTAATAATTACTAATAGAAACTAGAAATAAATAAATAACGTCGCGGAATCCAGATACCCAATACGTTGTCTGTTGAATTTCTGGAAACCAGGAGTTTTTAAGCAAAAATTGCAAATTATTCATAACGAAAATTCATTACTCTTGCATTAATTTAATGCAGCCTGAAACTAAACATGTTACTATTTAATAAACTTATAATAATTTTTAAAAAATGTACAATTAATACATTGGTCAGTTCAAGCACTCTGAAGCTTGCATTAAATAAAAGCAATGCAAAGATTTTTTCATTCAAATAAACTACTTTCCGAATCGCTGCTCGCTTTTAGCAAATTTGATAAGTGACATGAGTACATCCGATAGCTGAATATGTTTTACTTGAGGTAGCCAGCTGAAAGCAACATAAAAAATTGTGTTTATATCAACTAAGTTGTTAAAAATATGTTTTTAAATTTACCAAATAATTTATCATACTGTAATTCAGTGAGTCGGATATGCCATGGTAAAAATTCCAGTGTAGACTTGGTCGACCCAAAGTTCAAAAGCAGATCAGGCTCAATTTTATAGTCGAGCGTTTTCAATGATTCACAACATTTTCTTTTCAGATATTCATTCACCATATTTACATCAATTAATGTATCTTCATCTTCAACTGTCGTATTAATATTATCCATGCTCATTTCCTTCACCATATCTATTAACTTCGGTTTCCCGTCTTCATACGAGGAGAAAAAGATATGAACTATTCGATGCGATTGTTCCGTTTGTATTATTGTAGATTCGATTGCGTTCCAAGATATACATCGTTGATTGGGGTGTATTTTATGCCAAATAATGTTCGGAATTGTTTCTTTACTTTGGCAAAATATTTCAGAAGAAACAGATCCTACGTATTGCTCGACTGCTTTTATAATTGTAGCGTAACGGAATTTTAAAATACCTAAAAATAATACAAATGTCAGAAAAATATATCAATAATGGGGCTAAAATAAATAAAAATATATTTTGACGATTTTATTTACCATGATAATCGTACAGTTCAATTACAGGAATGCCTCCCATCACAAGCCAACTTGTCACCTTTGCTATTTGTTGCAAATCCAAAACTGGTTTATCCAAATAACTTCCATTTGTCTCAAATTCGTCACTAAATCTTTCGCCGATGAGAATCCTATTAGTTGAATTATCGTACTGAAACAATAATGCCACGTGACTAGGTAGCTTTTTAAGACCTTTTAATTTACTCAAAAAAGTACACGGACTGTTATACGGATTGATGTTTGAAAATAAACGTTTTGAAAATAATGAAAGATAGTGAGCTACGGTAGAATTTGTCCAATGAATTATAACCAGAATGTGCCAGACAATTTGAAAAAAATAAGACGAGACGGTGGACATTTTAAAACTTATTACCCTGGCGTTTATTCAGAAAATGCTCAATCACAAGTACTTAATTTCTGGGAACTGGCATTGTGGTGCACTTCAGATTGGGAGCTGTTTTAATAATTGTTATGCAATGCAGAAACAATCCGGTCGACACTGGCTTAATTAAGAAATAAAACTTAGTAGACCATAAAATTTAATGAGCTAGAATTACGGGTTTTCAGAAAAGCTAGATATTATACCAAACAATTCAAGAGTCTTGACTAATAATGAGATCTAGGTGGGTGCATTCAGGAGGCAATGGTTTGATGCATGCAGGAAAATTGCAAAAGGAAAGGATCTGACGAGAGAACACACGGTGGCAAATACTGCGTTATTTTGGCCGGAATTCTCCTTTCAACCTATGACGGAAAATATTATTCATTATAGAAGTTTCGTAAGCGTAAAGATAAACGGATGCACTCTATAAGATAAACAGATTGGGGATAGGGGTACCCAAATAATTACAAAAATTATACAATAGGACATTCCTTTCACTCAATTTTTAGTTGAGATTTTGGAGGGTTTACCATATTATTTTTTAAATTTATCTTATGACCTAAGTCTACTAAGGAAATAATTTTATTTATTGAGAAAAAAACTGGTTTAATTATAAAAGTACTTTTAATGTTCTTAAGCAAATTACGTAAGATTATTTATGCAGTAATTGCGCATTAAGCTCTATCATCATATTGTATAAAACTAAAACTGGAATGGATGTATTTGGTTCATGGTTAGTTGAACAGATCATGCCAGAGTACACCATGGCAGGATTCACCCATAGTAATTGCAGCATTGCAGCACACGCAACCCACCATGCGAATCGGAGTAAATGGCTGTCTAATAAACCTGGAACCTGGTGAACGAATTAACTGAACCGACGGAAGGGATTATTATAAAGCGTAAGCAATTGTTTTCTAATTTTATTTGTCAACATATTCCTACATCGAATCAAAAAATTATTTTTGGAGAAAATTCAGGAAAAAATCAAATCTCCCCCGCACGTCATTTTCCCTACTCCGGCCTACTTAGGTAACCAAATGAAAGATACTTACTGAAGGTAATATGGTAGCAACCTTGATGACGCATGTATAACCATAAGTCTGACGGCATATTTTATAAAAAATAGGAATTATGCAATCTCTATCAGCAATTATATAACTAAAGGAAATATTAGGAAATTAATTAAAGTTTATATAACCAACAAAAATAAAATTTCACAGTGCAGATTTTATGGTGATGGAAGATACCATGAGGAACTGGAGTACTCCATGCATAGGAAAAATTTTGTTCAATTTTTATCCAATTATATCATACAAGTGAATAAAAATAATGCTAACACATATACTGACCAACATAAAATAATGCAGCCAAAAACATATATGCTGACGTGCATTATTCTCGTGTCTCTAAAAATGAGTTATGTTGTTTTGTTCCTAGCTGAGGGTAGTTTGAGTAGTTGTAAGAAAAGCTGGAAAATAATGAGATGTATTATCACCAGCAAATCATTTTAACTAGATATAGATCTTACCTCCTGCATTTTACACTTTAAATTTTTTAAGGTTTTAATAGGGACGAATTTTATTTCAGACCAGCTTCATAAATCATTGCGGAGATTACATCCAGAAATGTGGTATAATATGCTGAATTCTAAATTCAAGCAGGTCACGACATAGATATTACCATGTAAACCACCCGTCACCACAAAAACAAGATGACGGTTTCTAATATCGCTTGCTGCAAATATTTATTTGTCCCATATTTCTCCCAGTAATACTATCTCACATTTTTGCCCTATTTAAGATTTCAATCAAATCTTAAATGAATAAAGCTCTTTGAAAAATTGGGGGGGGGATTCAATATGACTATATGAAATTTTGGAAGATGTTGACAGTTGGCAACATTCAAGAAAGAAAATGTGCCTGGTTGTTCGTAAAGGCAAAAAAGAAACTACAAAAACTAGTCTAAAATTTCAAAGCTGAATTATGCATCCGAAGAGGAAAAGAGAGTAGATGCTCTCAAACGAATTTATTCCTATAACATATTTCCGCGTCTTATTACAAGTGCCAGAAGGAATTATGTGGGTTAGTATTAATAAAGGTATTCGAAAGTTGACAACAAAATTAATGAAGCCAACTCATTTCTAAATAGTTGAGATAACTAACTTAGGTATAAATTTAGTATCCTTATAAACGTGGGTAATATTTTGAATTTAAGGATTTGTAATACAGCAAAGAAATGATCAGTAATATGTTAAAATTGCTTCCCATAATACTATACTATATTGCCATTTATGAAACTGGCATTTGACTCAAGGGGAGGAATATGTTCTTCTTCTGTTGACTTCAATATACTTTTCCATTTTGAATTTCTGATTCTTTCCAAAAACAATTTCGTTCGTGTAGTACTATGGGAATGATTTTCCTCATTTACTCTTCTATCAAATGCTAATGGTAATCCAAAAAATATCAGATTAATCTGATAGAGAAATATTGCCCGGGCTAAATGCCAAATTGAAAATTCTGACCAGGTAGGCCCGTCGATAAACTCCAAGTATGCATTACCCACTTGCCACATCATAAAATCTGAAAGTCTACTGTCTCCACCAGTTCTAATAACGAGGTCCACCGGAAGTGAATTTCTCAGGGTAAACGTTTCCTCAACAAATGTTACACTCAAATCAGCAATCTCAATATGTTTCTGATTCAATCCAATCAGAATAGAATTTAGGCTGTTAGCAATTTCCATTTGACCACCATATGCAAACAAAATATTCACCTGAATTTTTCTGTTGCTCCTAGTTAACCACATAGCCTTTGCAAACCCGGTTTTCAGACTCGGTAACGAAGCCTTCGAGTAATCCCCACAAACTTTAATTTCAACACCACTCTCAATCCATTCATTCCTGACAGCTGAGTCGAAAAACAATAACGAACACAAAATTAATTTAAACCAAAGTAAATATACTAAAATTGTTGAATTGAGCAAACATTTTATGCAACAGTAAAATGTCATAATAACCAGTTATATACTTACAAATCTTCACGTACTCGTTTTGATATGAGTTCCATAAGTCCTTCGACTTCATATTTTGTTCTCTTGAAATTTTCATTGCTAAACATATATACACTCACTTCCGGAATCTGAAGATTTTCCAAAACCTTTAGTATTTCCTTAAGTTTCAGGTCCCTTTAATATAGAATCATTAACGTTTCACTCGTTGGAAATATGGAGATTGTCTGTACTGAATATTTTCAGAAAGCGCATTACCCTTTTTTGTGACCCTGTGTGACGTCCTCCATTTTTTTCTTCCTGGCATATCTCCGGTTTCTAAATTAGAGCACATTACGTCTCGCATTGCTTCAAACAAACACCTATAATTCGATACTATTAAAATTGTCAGGTTACCCGTCCATTATTATGGCAATATGCTTGGGCATCGGCCCTTGTCCTAAAACCATCCTTATAAGCGTTACAAAGATGGTCCTCAGCTAATCCATGAACATCATTAATTTCAATTTAAAGCACCTTATGTTAAATGTTATCCAATATCTCTGACAAAGTCACAGCTTATAGAAATAAAATTGCAATAGTCACAGCATATTTGTATGAAAAACTTTTATGAATGTTATCCTACACAATAATGGATAGTATAGTATTCTGGAAGCGAAAGAGGGGACTAATAAACATAATAAGCTGAAGGATAATACGGTGGCATAGTAACAAGCCCTAATATGTGAATTTACGCATACTTATTAACATAATGATCATTTTGAGTTTATCTGATGTAACCGGATTATTATTCTATTCGCTTGTTTTCCCTTATGATAATCTAGATCCTATCGTGTTTTGGTGTTGACCATACTCTAAAATATCATATGTTTTTAAATACGACCACATATAAAATAGCCGTTTATAGTATGCACAGAGAAAACCGTGTTAACTCATATTAGTGGCAGAGTAGCGGATCTAATAACTAAGTTCCAGACGTCACCAGTGCTCGGGTTTGCTTGCAGATATTTAATACTGGTGGTATCCAAGAAATTATGTGTAGAATGAATTACTGTTTTTTTATTAATTTATGGTGCAGTTTACGTCAATGGAAAATCCCAATGACGACATCCTTTGAAATAAGCTGATTGGTGTCCAACTACTAGCCTTTATCTAAGTTTCTGTTGAAACACGCAAAAACTTGGAATGTAAGTAGCTACAATATGCAAGATGATTATTCTTACTGGATAGTTGATTTGATCAGATTGCCGATATTCCTCTTTTCGGTTGCAGTGTCATACCTCGTATAACGTTTCATTTTTTCGGTTACATTGTTTTGATTAGTCACAACCCGAAAAGCAATAAATGTTTCATTCCATATGTTTAAATCCGTTATTTCTAATGCAAAATTTAATCCATTAAAAATAATGTGCATCTTTTATCAATATACCACAAAATGGTATTCGCGGTTTTATCGTTGTCATATTCTAGCATATTTCTGTATATTTAAGGGTAATGTTTTTGATCTCTGGCAGTATTTAATAACTCATGGGACACCACCGAGAATGAATCAAAACCTATCCATTAATATGGATATCAAATATACATATCAGTATCATTTGGTAAGTATCATTTTTATACAAACATACCGCAAAACCATACTAACTGATTAACCATAAACGCAAGTGGAGCGTAAATCTGGCACAATTATCAGTACTGACACAGACGCTTCAATGAAATAGGTTTAGATGTACAGAAATACTACTTAGTTATTATTAATTTCAAATACGAAGGCAAGTAAAACGCCCACACGCAGATAAGGGAGGAAGCGATAAAACGAGTTTTTTTATTTTCATTTTTATAACACTTACGTGAATACTGATGGATGTGCATGAGTTAATATTAAATGCCAAGATCTTTTATAACAAGTAGACACGGTCTGCTGCACTATTTATTGTACTTACTTATGAGTATTCATCTGATAGAAAAAGAATATGCAATGGTTTGTTGAGTGATGTTAATCAAAACTTTACTTTTAGTTAAAAATTACGCGGATTAGAAGCAGGTTAGGCAATACTATAAAATCGAAAGTACGACTGATCCATTAGCATGAATAAAACGCAACAAAAATTATATCATGTTATGAAATCCTAGGTTATTCAAGATTCTTTCGATACGTGTTGCATAATGCAGCATCCTACATCACTTTTTTGGTCAAGGTAAAATATGAAATCTTTTATAGACCTTGGCCGACTGATGTTGAATGTAATTTTATTGGTATTTTCTTTTTTAACTTTAGAAAAATTGTGTCTTGAAACTTGTGAATTTTGTTCAAATTTATTTTATTGTATGATAACAATTGAAAGTGCTAAAGAGTTTTCTATCGATATGGATATCCAGCGACAAAAATTATGCGACCAACTCTCAACGAAATTGTACAAAACTTTGTCTATGAAGTTAAAAGAAAGCGTTCCGTTTTTTCGTAAGTTTTTAGAGCATTTTATGAAAATGCTGCCTTAAGAAATTTGAAATTAATTGTTCCTTGAATGTATATTTTTTGCTCTCAGGACTCAAACGCACCTTCATATTAGGAAAATGGGAAAGGCTGAGGCATGTCTGGAGGATATTACCGATGGGTTGGAGAGTATGGAGCGCACAGAGGGAAATCGATGTTGGTGTTATTAGTAGCGCCTTGCTAACGATTGTCAAAATCATTTAATGTCTTACTGGCTTTTGGGCAAATTAAGGCCGGAAGCCTTTAGTTTAATGAATAATTTTTGCCACAGTTTAAAATAATTGTATTAAGAAGTTAAAAGTTTTGGGTTTTTTGGAAAGGATTGGGTGAGCGGAAAATGGTACGAAATTGGGCGGATGAGGCCCACGAACGGATTTTCGTCGAACAAATATAACGCTTGAAAATCCTTATGGGTGAGGTGAATAACGAGCCGCTATAAGTCGGAAGAAATGGTTTCTTAAACATACACAGCATTTGTCTAATCCGGGTAAATAGTTTAAATATTTACGATTTCAAAAAATTATTTCTGGATACCTGAAAATCATATTTATTTTACTTACAGGTGTTGGCCATGGCGTATTTATATCCTCTCTAGATAAGATTGATAGTTTGGAAGAAGATGCGAACAAACTACTAGTATTTTAATGTTTTTCCATTATTGGTCTCGCTGCCAATTTTTAATTACCCATCACCATTTATTATCGTGAAAAGTTTTATTTTTATTTTGGACAAAATATTCCTGATCTTACTCTGCAGCAGGAAATGCTTATTGAATAAGTAATTCTTATTAACAAAATCCAATCCGCAATTAGGTGTGCAGTAATTTTTGCTGAGTTTTACTTTAATTATACAAATACTTATTATGTAACAATGCTAACTATTCGTAAACATTTCGTGCAAATGTAAAAAACTACATAGTGGTAAATTTTCCCAAAATGAGTTGTGAAATTTAAATAGTTCGTCATATTGAATGATTTCGTAAACATGTCTATCTTGTTAACCATTTCAAACGGTTTTTAGTAATAGGTTGGCTATGTGTTTTATTTCTATACGTTCTATCATATTCACTCGTGTATATACAGAAATAATGTGTCGGTCATTTGGTAGATTTTGTGACAATCTTTCTGGTAGTTTTCGATGGATATTGTGCCACATGAAATAATTGCCAGCGTACAACTTAGATAGTAATATTTGTATGCTAATATCAATAGGCTTTGAAGCCTACATTCATCTTTTTAAATGTCGTGTCGGACTAATCGGAAAATGGATGCATTTCCAATAAAAACTACTTAAAAACGACAACATAAATGTTTTTTTTGGAAAATATGGACCCCCCTACGGGACTGTTATACGAACAGTATTAGTATTAGTACTGTCTTTATTTCAGTTTTCAAATAGTGTAAATCAATCAATTTGCA
>JAHZMV010005723.1:0-24593 GCA_027743765.1 Coecobrya sp. COE2
TAATGAGGTATACATGCATAACTAATTTGATAGTATTTTAATAATATTTTAAACTATATAACTTGCTTGCATTTTATCGTAATTTTTAATGAAGTATACATACATATATTAATTATCTCTCAGTTAGTTTTATATCATATTTTTATTGATGCTTTGCCTTCTCCGCTTTTAATGACACAAAGAAATTCGTTCGCAGTTCTTTAGCCAGTTGATAAAAGTCGAATGCCTAGCACCACTTTCATCTCCTCACGCGTCTCTGTTAAAATATCTAATATCATGAATGAAAAATAATAAGATTTATGCAGTTTACTTATAGTATACGCTATTAAATAAGACAACAACAAATTCAACATAACTTAATTCTTCTAGGTCATTAATGTATAAAATGGTTTTAAAAAAGATAAAAAATGACACAGAAAACTCTATCGTCTATAAAATGTAGTTTGCTCTAAAAAACTGATGTATAAATAAAAATTAGAGTTCAGTAAAATCCTTAAAAGGTTATCATTTTATGTTAGTTTAAAAGTCCTATACATCCTTAGTTTAAACAAATAAGTAAATCTTCATTATCCGAAAGATTTGACTGTTGTACTCGAGATGAGTTCCTGCTCTTTTCTGGTTGTGAGAAGGGGGCAGCAAGTGCTACCATATTAAAGCTATTGATGGCTTCCGTAATTTCATCAACTTCATCAAAATGCACCCATTGCCCGTTCCGTATATCTTCCACAGGATTATTATGATTGACGCTACTGCTCCCAGAACTACTGCAGCTTTTGGCAGAATCTGTACTTCCAATAATCACTCTGACATTTTCAGGTCCTCCAAATTGATCTGGTGTATCCTTCTCTATGCTGGAGTTTTGCCAGATTTCAAATGCCAAGTTGAAAGACTGTGCTATCGTCAGCGTAATTTGTTGGGCCTATAAAACAGCGTTAAATAGTGGATTAAACTTCAACTTTCTTGAAGAAAATTTCTTTTGGGGTCAAATGTGCAAAAATGTTTTAACGTACCATTTTCCGCTTTCGTGTGGCAAAACAATAGCATTCGTTTACATCATTTTTGTTTGTTGCAATGAATGAGAAGACGTTGGGGAAACCAGAGTCAGTTGAACAATGAGCAATACTGAAAAAGAGAAAGGACAGCATATTAAGTAAAAATTTAAAATTAACTATTCCAAAATAACCATGATTTTAATAAAATACATCTCAGTTTTTCTTCCTTACTCATAAATTGAAATTTCGAGTCTAGTTTCTCCAGAGTTTGGCTCAAGTAGTGTAATCCCAGTAGTGCTGACTTTTAATCCAATACGATTCGTCTTTTGTCCAGCTTTCACCTTTATAAGAAAAATACCATATAAACCTTAGGTACGCAGTCCATAAGGGAAGCAGAATAACTGTGGGGGAGTATTCTGAGAATTGTGAATGATATGTGTAACTTAATTTTACCATTTGGATGACAGTTTTCGTCGCCTCCGCTGCATCAGATGCCCCAGTCTTGTTGTCAATTAAAGTACTCCCTAGAAATTTGACACAGAACGTGACTCCATCCAAAACCGGCTCCTTCGCTTGAATCCAATTATCTTGTAGTTCTATATAGAAACAGGGAAAGAAGGAAGTAAAATACAAGATTAGTATACAGCACAACTCTTGAGACTGTCAAGACAAGATAAACTCTGTGTATATGCGTACGAAAAAAATTCATACTACTTGCTAGTTACTTTCTACCATTTGTTAGCATCTTCACATTTCCCAAAATAGTCACGTCGTTTCAGCTTTGTTTAATGCAAGGATTCACATGCAAGCAGCGATAAAGGTTATGTCCTTTTGTGTATAACTTGAACTCATTCTTCTCTCTTTCCATGTTGATCACGACTACGCGTACAACATGGAACTCATATAGATGCCTCTGGCTACCACGTACCAACATTTCACTGTTTATGAATACCCAACTAAAAATGTAGCTTGTGTGTAATATATCCTAAAATCTACAACAATGCCTTTAATCCAAATCATTTACCACAAAAAGAAAGATGTGCCATGTTGTTTTAATGAAAGATATGCCATGTACAAGTCTTAACTTTTCCAAGAATGCATCTGCTGTGTAGCTTTCACTCGTATTATCAACTACATCTAGTAGTAGATCTTTCAATGACTGGTGTTATGCGTACAATCGTATGTTTTATTTTGGAAATCCTAAATGTATTTCTTGATCATAGATAATGATGGGTTGGTACAGAACGTGTAACTTTCTTTGCTGATCAAATAAGCTTCAACCAGATTGCATGAAGAAAACAAGAAAGAGGAGGTTTTCTGAACAAAATAGTGGGTAGCATTTTTTATCTTTTCACATTCCCTTTTCCGGATTAAATGTAAACTTCCTTTCCCCTATAATCGTCAGCTGTATATTTCACGATTCATGGTAAAGTTTTGTTGATTACTGGTGATTCAAGTTGGAAGCATTTTCTCATGAAACATGTCTTAAGACTCTTTGTCTGAGACTA
The DNA here is from genome assembly GCA_027743765.1 of Coecobrya sp. COE2. Lineage (NCBI taxonomy): Eukaryota > Metazoa > Arthropoda > Collembola > Entomobryomorpha > Entomobryidae > Coecobrya > Coecobrya sp. COE2. The sequence goes on from JAHZMV010005723.1 coordinate 2,501, forward strand.
TACTACCTGTCATGATAGGAGTTGGGTTTACGTTGAAATGAGAAGAAAAAAGGATCAAGACTTGGGTGCAAGGTGATTTGGGGTAGTCCGAGATTTTAGAAAGTCAAATCCTACACAATCCGATGGATACTTCCGTAAGGATCAAGATGCGGTTTCAAGCCAGTGGTAATACCTACCAACATACCTCTCTGTAATCTAATATCGTTGGTTATATTATATCCCCTGAAAGGCTGCCGTCTAATCTGTAACAATGTATTCGTGTGAATGTGCATTCAAATGTATAATGCGTATATAGTTGCATATACATGTTTAATTGGCATAGGCCGACAGAAGGAGTGAAAGTTTCTTTGTATATTATATTACAAAGACTACATAATGTATAATGTGGTATTGTAACATATGAGTAGGGACGGTATCAGTAAGAGACACACACGCCATAAAAGTCTATGTTCATGTTTTATCTTTATCTCTTCCTTAGTTGTCCCCGTGGAGTCACGTTTATGTTGCAATGGTATAGAGTAAAAGGAGGCTGCAGAGCTGGAGTAGCATTATCGGAGCCAGAAGAACAACGGAACATAAGATGAGATGTTAACGAAGAGAAGAGAGACAGATATGTAAGGCTAGAAAAAAAGATGGGAGCCTGCGCTTGGTAGAGGGAAATCTCATCGATCGAGCGATCCGAATCTCGGCATCATTTTTTCCATCTTCCTCCTCCACCACCACCACCACTCTGCCGCCGCCACAAGTCTAATGCATCAGCACACATCCAAGTTCACTTTGGTTGGATGCATACATATTTGTAGCCAGCAAACCAACCTCTTTTCTTTTTTTATTCCAAACTATTACTGTAGCTGTAGAACATTCGCTATCTTTACATCAACAGAAATTCTTTCAACCAATTCTTTCCATACGATGACGACGACGAGTCTCCTTCAATTTGAGAAAATCCCACGCATTCATGCATACCATACACACACATTGCTACATTTATTTGCTGTTGTAGTTGACGGCGCTTCTTGTAGTGTAACAATGAGTAAGTGAGAGGAGTTGGAGGATGAAAATGGGCATTTTCCATGCATTTCCCTAAAAACTTTTTTTCTCTTCTCTTTTACTTTTCCCTTTCTTCCCAACCAACTCGAGGGTCCAAAAAGATGCAGACTTGTATAAGCACAGAGAATTCTGTTGGATGGAGTCAGAAAAGCATTACGTTGTACATGAGGTCTGGCTGCACAAAAGTGGCTTTTACGTGCTTGTACACGCCTTGTAAATTCCCTGCTACATCACTGCTTTTCCTCTTCAACAATTTCAATGAACAATACTACTTCATTCAGAATTTTGGAACTGCTACATATTGCTGCACAACTGAAGTGAAATGTACAAAATAATATACGCTTTCAAAAGATGAAGGTTATCGCCCAAGTCAACTCATTAAAATGTTTATGACAGATATATCCATGTCATGTTGATTGACGGATTTTCGTTTTAAATTTCGCAAAAGAAGCAACATCACTTGAACACGTACACGTTTGAAGTTTCAGAGAGTTTTTAAGCTTTAATATATCTTCTAGTAGATTTTAACAATGCAACATATTAGTAGCAGCTTTTGTTCCCTTCTTCAGGCGTAACTAGTTGTTGCTGATGATGACGGGCGGATCAAAAAGGAAAAAGAGTTTCAAAGGAAAGGGTGGGCAAAGATAGATGATCTGAAAATGATTTTTATACTTGGTGTTTTCATGTCTCTCTCTCTGTATGCAATAGAGGGAAAAGTGTAATTGGATTTTCCTGTTTTCAGACCTGATTTGCTTCCCATATCAGAAAACTAAAAGGGGTGTTTGCTGGATCGAATAACAAGACTGACTTTTTAAATAATTATATATACCTGTGTGGATGCTGAAATCCTAACTGTAATCACAAAGTACCTGAAGTATGCTTTATATGTGGTGGGAAATTTCCAAATTGTTTCTTCATTTATGATGTTTATTTAACAAACTGCAGATCCATTATTATTCTAGTTTATGTAAACAAACAAGCGAGTAAAGTATTAAATTACCTAATATCGTAGGTAAAGCATTCATTACTGAAAATCTTCGTTCAGACACAGCAGTACACATCTTCGATTAATTTATCTTTGTTTTCCCCAAAACCATAATAATTACTCCGAGGAAAACAGTTTCGGTTCCATAATTACCTATCCAAAGTGTCTTATAGAACAAAAGTGATGTCTATGCCATGTATATGCAAAGGTAAGTCTAATTTACATATTATTATCTGTAGCAGAAGCTTGGAGATTCGTTTACCATGCTCCATACTGCTCCACTGTTTTTCTTGGCTCTTCTACTACGAAATGTTAACATTTTCCTGAAGGTAGCGAGATGCACAAAGTAAATATTGGGCAGCACAAGGACAAATGAAGTACAGTACAGAATGGCACCATAGAAAGTAGTCAAAGAAGACTAACATCCCACTTCATAGATGCAGAATCTAGTAGCTATATAGCCAGTTATGTTACCGTGATAAACCCAGTGTAGTCTTTTCTTTGTGAATATAGTATATTAGTATAAACTTTCTTTTTTTTGAAAACTGTGTGAAATGGGCTCTCGTACACTTTACTTGCATTAGAGCAGCATTACGAGAATTCAAGAAGAGAAAGGGAAGTACGCGAATCAAGGACATCCCAGAAGTAGGACAGACGTCACTACACAAAGCCAAAAGCTTATGAAACACCATACGTACAATAGTATAGAGTATTATTACGTTATAGAAATCCAACCAGTCTGGTTTCCGTGCCTAAATAGGTGAGTGGGAAGATAAAAATTTCCAGTATATTCGTTTGGAATAGATTGTGGTGATACAAAAGAAGAGTCCCCTGTGGAATTTACGGACTGAAACCACAACACAATGCATCTCTGACTACTACTAGATATAACGATAATACGAGAAATGTACTTTTTAAGGACAGCAGGAGAATTTGATTTTAACATGATATTTTATTTATGTTTGCAGAAGAGAAAGTCGTAAAGTAGGTGCAATGCTGCTGTTCATTATTGTCAATCGCAGGAATATATTATGTATATATTTAATGATTTTTATACTACAAAATGCATTGATGGTTCAAACAAGTATGTAATTTAAAACAAAGTTGACCCGGGCAAAATTTCAGATGAACGGTCAAAGTAGGTTATCCAACCAAATAGCTCCGAGTAATTTCCATTCATAATAATATCACAACTTTTCCATAATACTCTACTGAAAACATCATGTAGGCACCAATTTAATCCATATGTTGGAGGTTTCGAAACAACCCATTTCATTCCTTTTTACATGGAAGAAACCTAATAAATGTATATACATGCAGATGAGAAATACATATGGGTGGAAACTTTCTATTGAAAGGAGTAACGGAGCGCTATTAATATTTCTGGACAATACCTGAAAGCCGCACCGACAACAAATAAACAAGTACTTCTGCTGGTGGTTTCCGTTGAATTTTGTCTACACAAAAGTAAACTGATAAAACAGATCCCCAAGCAAAGTAGACTCACTCTACAGAAGGATGCTGCACAGTTTCACAAAGTATTTATAGGCAAGAGCTGGCAGTATAGGAACGAAGTGGCTACACAAGAGAACAGAATGCTACGATCAAGTCATAAATCTGTAGAGAAACAAGATGCTTTTGGCCGTAAAAGAGAAAAATAGCTATCTCCAGCAATACTGCTTTCATGTTCAAATACCTGGAATAATTGATTGTCAATTCGGGCTGACGATAAAATTTAATGGATAATATGTATTTTCTACAAACCAGCCAAACTATGTACGCCAAAGCAGATGCGTTATACTTTTGTGCATAACTTGTTGTTAGTATTATGTAACATATAAACTATTCATCTAGCACGTACTTCCAAAACAAGTTACATCAACAAATGATGGTATACTCTGTGGAAAGAGGAGAAATAGAGAGGAGAATTCTGTTTGCATTTTATGAATCGTTCAGTGGCAATTTATAACTTTGTAAGAAGTAAAATATTTGAGGACCACTAACATATATTGCTTTTTAAGAATTTATGAAAACCGTAAATACCAACCCATCAGGGGCAAACTTTGTTGGAAATTCGAGCAGAGTAATAAATGTTTACGTGGGAGTATGCACAAGTTTCAATATTGTCGAGTCCTTTTGTACAATTAGGTTAGATGAAGACCTTGTATTTCTCTTATTTATTTATTGTTCTTTCATGTGCGTCACAGTCAGAGTGGTATTTTTGTGGCATAAGTACATTAATAGAGCCAAACTAAATCTTTCCCTATTTCACTAGTGCTTTAGGGCGAATATAGACGAATTATATTGTACAGAAATATGGATACACTTGGGTGTTTACGACTAGAAAACAGTTTAAATCAACAAGTTCACGCTGTAATTATTTCTTATTCAAAGTAGGCCATAAAATTTGTAACAAGAAAGTGCTCCGTGCTATCTAAATATGGAACCTGTGTCTTGATTAATGATTTCATAAATGGTTTGAATGGGCATATTATTTTTCCTATTCTGGAATGTTATTTGAAGTGTTGCAGTAGCCTTGAATGCAGTCACTACATCCTTGTGAATAAAACCATTTGATTTTGTCTGCTCGTTTTTGTATTCGACAATAAATTACTTTAATGTCGGCAGACATACTAACCACTTAACTTCAACTGATGAAAACCTATACCGAATTAAATGTTTGTTAGATTAGTTACCGTTTTAGCCACAAGGGCAATTTCAACATTTTCCTTTTCATTACACTTTCAAGGATTGCTGTTTAAAGGGTAGATGTGAAGTACAAAACATCTGGCCTTCCAGCAGCATTGATGTTACATGGAGAAAGCGCAATGCAGTACTGGACCATTTTTAATAAAATGTTACAAAACCGAAATGTCAATACCATCAAAACAGTTTTAAACAAGCTTTTCTCGTCCCCACAAACCATTTTCGAAAACGAGTTATTAATATAGTTGCTATTAAATGCTTAGAAGTGTGTTCCAGGCTCTTTTGAAGGGACTTAAAGTAAAGTGCTTAAAGGCCTACGACGAAGTGCCTAAAATTACTCAGGTTCTTTTCTCCAACTCTTGACAAATTGCGTTGTTAGTTGAATCATAATGTCAGCTCAAAAGTGTCTACCGGCTACGATGTGAATTTTGGAGCAAGTAATGTCTGATAAATGGAGTGAAAATGGGCAAAACATTATCCATTTTATATGCATATACATACTTCAAAGTTCAAGTGAAGATTATACACTCGTTGAACATTTACATAAAATTTAATATACGAACTGCCGTGGAAAACATACCTATATACCTATTCCATTCATTTTACCGTTCCCTTTTTTGAAATGCATTCAGAGGACAAGTAATTTGAACAAGTTTCAAATTGGAATCTGACAAGAAAAGGAAAAACAGTCTTCCATAGAAAACTCTAATACTGTGCACTCATTGTATTCAGAGCTTCCATTCCAGCAGCTCTACAGTACGAAAAATTCTTTTCATCTATTCATCTATGTATTTACACATTTTCTCTCCATCCATTGGTAATTCAACACCATTTCTCTCTCCTTTTCTTTCTCGACTCGGGAAGGGAGAAAACTTTGCTAAAGAAAGAAATTTTGTAAGGAAATCCATTTTTGCCATCAGAGAACCCTTTCACTTCATCTTCGTCATCAACATCACTATCATCATGAGCCATTTACTTGTTTTCAAACTACCTCTCTAAGAAACTATGCTCATAGTTTTACAAAAGTGTATAGTAACAGTATCAAGAAATCCTTTTCAGAAAAAGGGAAGAAAAATGTAATATTAATATGTACATTGGTATATTTTAATATCAGGACTTGTCATATATCGGGTACGTGCAAAAGAGTTCACGGTAATCTCTGGTGTATGTACATAAGTTAAGTGTAAAGAATGTATACTCATTGTCAGTGTGTGCAATATAAAGTAAGTCCTTTTTAGCAAAAATTGAATGCATTTTTTCTCTTATAGACTCTCATGACTGCAGTATACCGTAAAGAGATCGATGCTAAGCCAAGATTGCCTACAAACAAATGGCTATATACCAAGGGAAGAAGAATGAGCCAAAGGTTGGGTTGGATAGCTGATTGACTGACTTAAAGTATTGCTTCTATTCTTTCAATGGGTTCAACAATAAAGGAAATGGTCTCAGGAACTCCCGTCAAATCCAATGGCAATTTTGGCCACACTGCACTTGCTAGTTGCGAGGGTCGGTGGTCCTTGCCAACAAAAACCCTTCGTGTCGTTCATTTCTTTAAGCTCTTTCTGCAAGTCCTATTCAGCATTCGGGTTCGGACAAACATATCACCTAAAAATTCATTGGATGCGTCTATACTATTGAATAAGCCAACAACGCCATACGGGATAGTCAAGTCGCACAAAGTTTGGTTGACTGGGCAGCTTCTTATTCTGCTAAATAAAAAAATTGGAGTGTTGTATTCATTCCTTCAGCTAGTGGGACCACACTCGGTTTATTTTTTCTGTTGTTGCTGCAGTGAAAAGGAAAGTGTACAGGAGCAACAACAACAACAAAGTCCAAAGTTTTTTTTTTGCTGTCTCGTAGCAATTTCAGAACTCTTAGTTAAGAAGAGAAGTGAAGGAACTCATACAATCAGTTATGTCTGTTTTAGGAACACGCGGGTGTACTTTGTTTTCTACGGTTGTCTATTTCTAAGCAAGCGATGCTCACTTCCTCTTTTCCCAACTGTGTATGTTTGTCTGGACTGGCTATCCCAGTCTCAGAAAAGTATGAACACCAGCAGAAGCTCATGCTAGTTAAGATGGAAAGTTTTGGACGTGATATATTCTTGATAGCTCAGCAATTTTCCTCTTCTCTTGCCTCTTCACGCATTCATTTTGGGAAACGACAATGCCATGATGAAAGGAGCAGGAACAGGCAATGCATTCATATAACCTTGAATGAGGTAAAAAGAGACGACGCACAGGTTTTCTTATTTTATTTTATTATGATTGCTACTATTATTAGCAGCGTTTGTTCAATACATACGCAATATACGCATCCACACTCGTATAAAATTTATGAAGCTTTCACTTTTTACAAATTCATGATTGTGTTGCTGTATTGCATTCCATTTCTTTTTGGTGTCCATTTCCTACCACGCACGTTGAATCCATGCACATTCTACAAATAGACGAGCTTTTTGTTCGAAGCACGTTAGAATTTTTAAGGAAAACTTTTTAAAATGGAAAACATTCTTTCTAAATGTAATTCAGCTGACGGGTTCATGAAATAGCATTTCTTGGGATTCGGAAACTTTCTTTTTAAAAAGGCCATAGCCAAAGTGCGGAAACGTTATTTACTTGCTGTAAGCCTAACGCGTACACAACTTGGAATGGGAAATGGACTCATACGTAAACATGAGACTCAGTGAGCGTGAAAGCAGGATGAATGTGAAAGTGTCAAAAAGAGAAAGGTTGCCTGCTCTCTCGTCTCACTATTGCAGAAGAATAACAGAAGAGTTGGGGAAAGTGAAAGTAGCCAAGAATAATGTCCATAATAATATGGAGTAGTTCTTTATATTATGCCACCGTATCACGTTTGAGATTCAACTTTGGTATATCAACAGTAGATAAATATTGCATGTTTATATCCATACAATTTTCATAAAAAACTACTACCATCTTACAGTAATTTATGAATTGATATTGATACACATCAGCATATGTATGAAAAATGCACAAGATAAAGTCTGTTGTTGGTATCACTTTGACATTTCTGTCATTTTCCACGCTCCTGGCAGTTCAATAAACCGTCCAGAGGAGTACATGGCAAATAATTTACGGGAATTATTTTGGAACGGTTTTCAGAGCCTCAGATTTCAAGGAAGAACGTGTGGACTCGTACGGCGTACTTGAGCCTTGTGTATTCATTATGCAGTGTAGTACGTTTATAACATGTACGTGGTGAGTCTGTGTGAGAGTTCTTTCTACTACTCACCACTACGGAAAAACTAACCGTTCATCCGTAATAATATCATCAAGGAAAAACGTTCCTCGAACTCCTCTTTCCCTGAAGCATTTCCCAACCCAGTATATCGTGGTGGTGGCATCACTTCAAAAACATGGCAATCGCAGTTTGAAGAGCATGCAGTATTTGGAAAAGCGGAGAGGCAGCAGCTGGCAGCTTAAAAGGCAGGATGGTTGATGCCTGCTTAACTTGCAGAAAACGAAGTAGCACGTATTATAAGTGCGGGTATGTGTGTGGATGCCAGGGAAGAATTTTTTTTCTTGTATAAAATAAAATGCCTCACAGCTCGTCATGCAGACATAGTGCTCGTCCAACAAGAAAATAATATATGTACGAAAGGATTCCATTTCCATGTTTCACTTTAGTAGCTTCCTACAAAACCCAAAACTCAAATTTGGGAGGTAGACAGAGAACGGAAAAAAGAAAGGATTTTTCTTTGGAAAAGTAGTGTAGAAAATGCATATAAATGAAAGCAGAAATATTCGGAAGTGATAGGTATGAGATTATTTTTATTACAAAGAGCTCAGGTTTTGCTATTTGATCCTCCGATATAAGAGGGTTACACTATATCTGTACAGCTTGATGAGTTTGATACTTTATTTGGAAGTACCTCCACTGCTCACTTTCACCATGCTACACATATAGAAAATGGCGTGGTGTGTTGTATGAATCTCATCACCCTATTTCTGCTCTACATCCTTTGTATCATAAATGTATAAGGGCTGTGAGCAATAATAAACTCCTTCGGTAGACTCGTCGACGGCTTTTTATGGACGTATTTATTCTTAAAGTTGATGTGGTGAGTGTTCGTGTTATATTTGATATTACACTTTCCTCGTGAAAACGGATGTGCATAATGGCTTCCGAGAGGAGAAAATACTTCTTTCGCTTTTCAGGGAAGATTTTCTCTTAATAATGATACCAGGAAATTTCATTATCATTTTCCCTCCTGCTACAATATTCCATCTATATATACTACCACAACTATCAAAGTTATGCATAAAATTATATTTTACTATCTGCAGGAACATCAGCACCAACAGAGTTTCATTTAACGCTAAAATTCAAAGCAGTTATGCCTGCTTTATTGTTTCTCCAGCAAAACGAGATGTAGATATAGTACAGAGAGTGAGTCCTATGCGATGACTACACCGTGAGAGAGGGGATAGAAAACTATCATTTTTCTTGTATAATCCCTCTCGCTTGTCAGCATCCCCTGTCCGACCTCCTACACTTGTTCGAATGAACAATGAATGCATCCGACGGGCAATCTCCAATGCATCTACATATTTCGCATACCACACAATTTCGTTTTCTCATTTTTATTGTTAGTGTTTTTCCACAACGTTTTAAACAAAACGCATCAAAACTTTTATTAGTGATACTACTGTATGTTCAGATGAGTTCAAAAAATGACTTTCACTTAATTGGAAAGACACAATACAACCTAAAATTATCCTTTTATTAATGCAACTGTCCAAAGAATTTTAAATTGCATATTTAGCTTGCACGTTCCACATTCTCTCCAGTGTCTCTGCGATCCAATTGAGAAGAAAGATTTAACGGTAACGATTATTGTATAGCTCATAAAAACGTGCACGTATTGTTAAAGGTGAACGAATGATAAAACTTGCCATGTTAATGAAAACGACCGTAGTCATCCAATCCATATCACATTCTTTCTTTTTACAGTTTAACGGTTTTGCTCATCTGGTGTACCAAGTTCAGAGATCTTTTTTGTTATCTTGCAGTATTCTTCTCTTAGCACGTGTATGCCCTATTATTGCTGTTGTTGTTCGTGAACATAAATAAAAGCGTAATGTTGAAAATTTGTGAGAGCAGTTCTGTCATTATTGTTAGCAAACAACGGTTCCTAGCTGCTGTTTTTTTGCCTCTGTATTATTTACACAATAGATTAGAGAAACGGATTAGCTGTATGTGTATGTGGAGACCAACAAACTAATGTGTATGATATACTCAGGTTATTATGTTTACATAACATATTTCACAGAGGATTTGACGATGCTCCGGATACCATTTGGGTGTACAGCTATAAAATGTACTGTTCGTCTCACATCCCCAGGAGCAGATAAAGATATCATCCTCCTCATCGTTGTCGCCATCGTTGGTTGCTGTGAGTTTGTTGTCGTTTCTGGGTTTATGTACGTTGGTTTGGTAAGCATTCAGAAAGTATGCCTGGTTAAGAATTCATAAGAGATATCCATCGTATGAGTTATGTGTGTCTTGTGTCCTTTAATGCGCTTCGTGGAGGCGGAGGATGATGATGTTGATATGTTATTCCATGCCTCGGTTGTTGACGCTGCAGCTACTGGCACATAACGCTTTCTATTCATTCTTTTTCTTACTTGTTTTGTTGCGCATTTCCTATCCTTCCATTTACACAAAACACTCCTCACTGTTCTTATGCAGTGCTTCAACTGGCTTTCCTTCAAGTGTTTCGCCCTGGCCGCGAGTTCATAAACCATAAATTTCATTTTTGTCACCCTTTCTCCTCTTCCCACTAACAATAGTCTGACGACTAGCGTAGATGTGGTGTTGGTACAGGGAATGAAACGCCTGTCTGTTTTTAGGAAATTTCATACTCAAGCGAGGTACTCCATGATACTGGAGAAAATTACTTTCCCCGTATCACCATTGTTTATTCATGATATGCACTCTGGGGTTGACCCGACATGACTACCAATTCATGAGATGACTTCAAAAATTGTATTGCTTTCTACTACTGCAATGGTTTTCTATACACGAGTAAATATATGTAGCTTTAGTTCTTGCATCTCGACTCAACATTATTTGCCCTCATTACCACCAGAATACCAAACCGACAAACTCAATTCCTGTTTCCCATAATATAATATAGGTATTGGAAAAGGAAAAGTTCTGTTCTGTCGTATCGTAACTTTTATTGCTTCATTGGTTTAAACGACCCAATTTTAAAAAGTAATTGCCTTGATGTTGAATTTTCAAATAAAGCAATATTTAATGTGGTACATTAAATGAATTTTTGAAGTTGCTACACTGCATTGGTGCAAGGGAGGTCAATGTTCTGCAAATGCACTTGTTTACATGCAATGCAGTAAAAAGTGCTTATGATACAGATCCTGTGATTCGATTAAACCATATAAGATACTCCAATTTAAAAGCGATGGTGAAGCAAGCTGATCAGCGATAACCCTGGTTAGCCTGCACTAATTAGCTTGCATTACGTTTTAAAGGGGGAAACAGATAAATTTTTCGAGAAAAGTATAATGTTACCACACGGAAATATTTAACTCATATTTTGATAACCTTATTTGGTCTGCATCGAGAAGAATCCAGAAACGTTATTGATTTATGGTTGATATGAACCATATTTCTTCAAGTTTAAACGATTCAAAGCAATACAAACGAATCTGTACACTCAAAATCATATCGAGAGGAAGAGTGTTTTCCTACTTAAATGTCAGAAAATACTTGCTACTTGTCATTCATTCTGGTTTATTGATTGCACTGAAGGGCCAAATGCTGCATAGATGTTAACACGCCGGACCAATGTCATAAATAAATCTTCATTCAAGCTATCACCAATAACCATTGTCGATTGTTTGTAAAAAAAAACAAGATGAAAGGAGATATTGAGAGAGTGCAAAGCTGTGCCTGGCACGATATGATCTGTTGTCTATAGGAAAAGTGATGGGTGCTCACGGTTCGTCAGCATTTTATCTCATCATTTGCCAGATTGTTTGCACAAGCATGCTCAATGTTATTCACAGATACTTATACAGATAGTACGAAAAACAAAATTAAGTAAACATGAATGTTTAAACAATATAAAATCAATGCTAATTAAATGGTTGTCGACTTTCATCCTTATGAGTTGAAAGCAAAAAGGTTTGGCTTTCGCTTAGAAACAGGACGGACGGGATATGCACAAACATGGACATTTTCTCCAAAGCACATTTTGCTGGCTCATTCTGCTTCTGACTGCTTACAAGAAAGAAGAAAATATTATAATCTTTCATGTCATTCTGATTATGTGAGAGTCAAGATAATTGTATGCAGCTCAGTCCGTCTCAACAACTCTTTACAGAGACGTCATTACACCCTCATTCATTTCATAGGTGACCTCTTCTCTTGAAGAGGACGCTGGGCTGATTTTTCTTTGAATCGTCGGCAACAAAGTCAGAACATTGCACTATTGTCAGAGCCACGGAGTGAGCAGAGTCCATTTCGATGAATGAGGTTATTAAGGCAATTAGATAGTGTATGGAGTTAGAAAAATAAGTGAGTAATGGTGAGAGCAGCTAATAAATTATTAATCAGTGCTTGTGTTCACTGCGGATGGTAAGCTGAAAAATGCGATGATGAGCAGTTTCGTATGCGTAAAAGGAGTATATTTAACGTCGCCTCCAATGATGAATTATTTGAATAAGACTGACTGTAAAGTATGTACTTAAAGTGTTGATAAGTCTATTAAGTATGCAAAAATCGTCATCCCCATCAATCATGTCATCCAGCTTACAAAGTGTAAATAATTGGGCTATCAAAACATTAAATTATGCCACATTGCTCTGCAATTTGCAAGTCTTCTTTAATTATGATTTCTAGTCGCATTTTGATATAATCATATTAAATATTCATGTTCTCCTTCTTACTGAATTGCATTGATGCAGATATTTAAAAAAATTCTTTTATGATCAGTCGCGCGCAGTAATAGTATACAGAAAAGATTTAATGCGCAATAGATAGGATGAAAGTTGTTTATGCGCAAAAACAGTATTGGCGACGGATGGCTCTCCACCAAAATATGCCAACGATGTCATCTAGTCAACCCATCTCTTTCATTCGCAATGTTTTTATTTACAAGAACCTTTTAAAATTATATTTGTGTGCCTCACAGCGTTTCTTCAGATTCAGATTGTAAATATTTTGAAAAACCTTGTCAGACAACTTGCGTAACTTAGACTCAACTGAGAATCGTATAAGAAGTCTCGTTCTGGTTTCCACTCCATGTGTGTAAAACAACAACAATAAAATCTACCACAGAGACAAAACAGGCAAGTTGTTATTGCTGCAGTGCTAACTAATAGTGGTCCTATTCGTGCATTTTTAGCATACTGAACATGTTATGCGATTCTGAAAAGTAAAAACAAAAGAAAATGCGCAGTGCCAACCGGTGAGGACGTAAACAGGTTGCTTCACACCGTTTTAACCTATCTTCCATATGATTATTAAAAGCAATAAGGTAAGAACGGGCAGAAAAACTAAAAGACATGAAACGAATGAAGAGTAAAAAATAGAAACTTCTTCAATGGCACTTGCTACAAGTTCAGCTCACACAGTATAATTCAATGATTGTTATGTTACATATTTGTTGGATTTTCATACATGAAATACAGCGTGCTTAGAACTACCTACTTAACGTAAGCACATCCGTTCGTCTTCCATCCAAGTCATTAGATCATAGAAACTTACATTAGAAAAATGTGCTGACTGTGTTGCACATACGGGCAAAAATAAACTAATTTTTGCAGTGTATGTTATTGCATACATTATTTTATTTCGTTGTCTATTTTCTTGAACAATACACGCTTGAATATATTAGCGCCCCTTTTCAGCATTTTCCATTTAGATGTTTCTTTACTTTTTACCATGAATATTTGCATTCTACACATTTCAGTTTCTTTTGTTCTCTTCTTCAACCCTATTTCCCTGAGAATTTACTGCAAAACATAGTGTACTCGGTAAGCTATAAGACAATGTGAAGCTGTAGATTTTTTTGCCAAGGCATGATGTTCTGTGTACATGGATATTTTGCTTTGTACTTTCAATTGGTATGTATGGCCAAAATGAGAGAATTTCTGAAGGAGAGGAGACTCGCAACTCAATAATATGCGGCATATAATATCCTTTGCTGTATTATGTTGTCTAGTGTCTAGTTTGCCTGTCCTCCAGCTATGTTTTTTGTGCAGGATCATGATGATTATGGCTTTTGTGTTCTCTTCACTATTGAGTTTAGCACAATACGGGAATGCTTCTTATGGGAATCCTGTTACTTTGGAGGAGTGTGCAAACATTCAAGATTGTGAGCTAAGGCAAAGAGAAGAGAGAAGGGACAAAGCGTTTCATACATTCGTTGCTTGCCATATATACAAAAACACGCATTTTACACTGAGGATAGAGACATGAAAGAGAGTCGTGTAAATACGCACAACATTCACAATACGATACATTTTCAAAAAAATAAATAAATTGAAGTCTAGGGAATAATGCTACCAGGGGTAGTTGCTTTCATTCTTCTTATTGCGTTTTTTGAGATATGAGTAAAAAGTGAACAGCCAAAGTAACCATAAAGAAACGTGCTCATTCCAATGTAATGGTTGGATTCTGTTGCTGCAAATGTTCATAAAATTCGTATAATTGTACAGAACATCTTTTTTCATTTCGAACAATGTGAGCAGAAGGGAAAACAGGATACGGAGCGAACAATAGAAAGACCATGCAACGAAATCATAGATTATTAATGTGGAAGTGTACGCACAAAAAGTCAGGGTAATGTTATACCAAGTTATATGATGATTTAAAGTACAGATATTCGCATGAAAGATGAAAAAGACAATATTTTCCGTATTCCCAAAGGACTTACTAAACAATATGCTTTAGACCATGGATAGTTTGTGTTATACAGTTTTAATATAATATGATGCATAGTCACAGTGTCACAAACATGATAACAAAATATCTCTCTTGTAACAAATATTGAACAGAAAGGGTAATATAAAAATCGAAATCATTCTTGTGTTATTAAATTTTATGTTACATGTTTTCTGCCTTTTTAGTCTATTCTCCGATCTACGAGTGGTGCGTGAAGTCGAAACGGGTGATATTCCCAGTTTTGGACGAAAAATGAATGACAAGAGGTGGATGTGCATGTGCATGAGAGAAAGAAACAGTCACAATCCCACTTTCAAAATATGATGTATGATCAAGTAGCAGAAGAGATAGCATGTCGTAAGGAGTTAGGGGAGCTGGAAGTTTTATACAACCTTACCGAAACGATAGCTGTTGCTTCTGTTCCTACACACTTTTAAATGCAATCCCAATTTTTTCCCGGAAATACTACGTAGCATGAAAAAAGGAAAATACAGAATATTTGGTTGTTCACTTTTATTTACGGGGAAAGCAATGAGTAGCAAAAGTAGGAACAACATCGCTTAGCTTTCCATCATCAAAACCCACTCTGACTCTATTCCAAATTATGTAACATTTATCCATGCATGGCTCTCCCATCCACTTTGACAAAATGTAAAAGGCCTGGCCTTCCAAACGCCGCTTTTACCCAATGATATTTAGTCATTTGTGAATTCTAATTAAATTATGTAGAGATCTCTGTATCCAAGTCAAGTTGAACCTGACCTTACTTTAAACAATGACATTGAGAAATTCATGCTTACTCACATCGGGTAATAAACTCTCGTATAAGTAGACTAGTTTTTGATTTCAAATAAAAACTATCTTACTTTTTTATCTCCAAAATCCCACGTCTCAAGTAGACAGAATGCAAAATACAATTCACTTGCATTTTTATTGCAGACGAACCTTGGGCATGTGTCAATCTTAATCATGATTAACCTTGTGGGAGAAATGATTCATACAAAATCAAGTCCAAGTACAAAATTCTAACCTTTTCCCCTTCCACATCTCAAATAATAAATAAGCCACTGTTTGTTGTTGTTCTTCTATCGGCTTCTATTCAGTATTTCATGTAAGCTCTCGTTGTTACTACTGCAAGCAAAATAATTAGTTTTGAACTTTGAACAACAAAAAATCAATTTGCACGTTCTTTGGAGAAATGCCAAATGTAAAGAGCATCCGAGAAGCACGCATTTTACATGTTTGCTGGATTTATGTTTTCACATGTAATATGTAACGTTGTGATATTCTTTATTCCTTTGAATACAATAACAATTCAAAAGAAGTTAAAAATTATTGTTTTCTTGAGTCGATAGACACGTTCCTTTTTTATGTTGCTTTGCCTTGATATATGAGTAATCCATTCCATGGACTTACTATATAAACCGCAGTTATATTTCTCCTATTTAACCTCACACTCACATTATCAGAATGCTGCCGCACACGCAGTTTTTTATCTGGTAAGTCATTATGAGCATGCAAAGGAATGGTAAAGTTACAAAACATGCTGTATAACATGGCATGTGGTATTAGCATCGTCATTTTCTTCTTACTCATCTGTCACTGAAACAAGAACAAGACCAATGAACTTTTAGCTGTGATGAACTTTTACTGCGCAAAACTTTGGAACACAAACTCTAATGACAAAGACGAAGTTGGAGTTCCAAGCTAACAAACATTCATGTTTTTGAATCTGATAGTGACACTGTGGTTGTCTGTTTTTGTGTCCCGTTTATACTAGTATGTATCTTGATTAAATGTGTGAATCTACAATGACCCTAATTGCGTTTCCTGTGATTAGTACAGATGCCTTTCTGGGAAATCCCAACAATTAGCAAACTTTCTAAGAGTTTCTCCAGGAAAACTTTTTAAATTTAATGAAATATTTTGTCAATTTAACTTGTCCTTTTAGTACACCTACAGGCTGTAATGCCAAACTCTCGTTAATTATTCGAGATTAAAAGTTGCTTTAGTGTAATTAAGAAGAGTAATTAAAGTTGACAAATGGAGATGTACTATAAGTACCTATACAGAAAGCTTAGAAAATAAATTACGCTGACTAAGATTGAAAAACAAGGAAAGTTACCAAAATAAACTTTTAGAGCCTTTTCTCCCCAGTCAAAGATAACGATAACTGCATTGATCATGGATCAATTACCTCAACTGGAAAGGAGTTGAAGACCACCAGAATATCAGATAAAATCTTGTTTACAGGCAAAAACAGTAAATGTCACAGAGAAGTGAATTGTGAACTTTGACATTATCCACTTATGACATACATGCATTTTTACTTTGTTATAATATAATGGTCCGCTAATTAACTTAATTTTATCTCGGAACTTTCTCTATCGCTTTGTACATCCTTTTATATAATGAATGCATAAAGGTTACGGTGACAGATGAGAACCGGTGCTCATTATACATTAATCACAGAACCCCCTAATTCGCTTACTCTTTTGCACGAAGCGCTTTTGCATAAGCCGTAATCATATAAAATGACTTTTGGTTTATTTTATCGTTTATTCTGCCAACGCATTATTTATGTATTATCAGTACACAATAAAAAAGCATAAATTGCCAGAGGCAAAGTGTTGAGCTGTCCACGTGCACACTTAGTGATCATTTTCATATACGGTGTATTCCTTCAATAACATACTCATGAATCATAAACAATCTATCACAGACTTACCTACGAATATAGTGAATACACACATCCTATTACAGGTGAAGCTGTAGAGACTCTGCACGAATGCGACTATGTAATGCTGCTTCTCAAAATAAAAATAATAATTTGTGCTCTTCCCATTTGCAAAACAGTTATTACGACCATTCTCCTGCTTTTAAGTACCAACCGCAAATGGTGGGCTTTAACGTGGCGGTATTACCTAAGTTCTCTGTGTAACAGCTTCTGGGTATACACTGCGCTAGCCCATTAGAGAAATGTAGAAACGTTGTGTATGCCTGTAGTTAGATTAGTACTGACATTCTTGCAAAAACATCTAGAGTCATTTATAAAGGAAGCTAAACATTGTTGTTGTTGAGGAGTAAGAGAACAAAGAAACAGAAATGCATTTGATTTCATGCGACTTTATCGCCCCAAACAAAGTAGAAGTAAAACTGGCTTGATTATTTTGACTGTGATATGGCTAAACTGATATGATTGTGATTTGATATCATCACATTCATGAATTCCTCATCACGAAATTTATAAAGTCCAAGAGTATAAAAAAACGGGTTGTGTTGTGCACCTAACAGTAGCAGAAAAAATCTCCTTTTAAATGACTCGAACACCTTGTCCCAAACAAAATGTTTTACACTACCCATTCCTAATACTCCACAGTCAGATGTATGTTAAAAATGTGTGTATCTTCACAGAGCAAAAATATAGTCATTATTGTTATGTATGCTGCGGACAGGTAAGTCAGTAAACGATTACCTAAGTGTTGTCTGTCTTGGTAATAAAAAACAAGCCTCTTGATGTTTTTGCCTGACTTTTGCAGATTGTAATGTAGTACAATAAATCCGCTTTGTCTGGCAGATTAGTAGAGTAGAGACTTTATAAAATTGTATCTACTTATGTTATGTGTATTTTTCATTTTGTTACATTTGATGTATCCATTGTGCTTCACACACATTCTCATCTCTGATGACTTAGTCATACGAATGAGCATTTGTTGGCATGTGCTTTTAGGAATCGAAGAGTGTTACCGAGAGCAAAGAGTGTGGACTTTGGACTTGCAGTTGGACTTTGCCCCTTTCATGCAATCAGTACTTTAGTTTTCCTTCACCTCAACCTAATCATCTCAATCATTATTATTCGTAATACCTTTTTGCGAAAAAAATCTCGCATAACAATCACTGCCTGTATACACCAAACGTGAGAACTTTGGCAAAAAAAAGGATACGGTATGTATAATGCAATGGACTATTTTTATTTGAGCAGTTTATTAGTTAAATGCCAAGTAGTTCACCAGCCTGCACAATGTTATGAAATGAGTAAGAACAGATAATATAATGATTTTTTGTCCTGCACAAACTGCTCATTTGGGCTCAAATGTGGCATGCATTACAGCACATAAAATACTACCAAATAATTTCAATCAATTCAGGTTCATGGTCGATATAAACACTAATTGGATCAACTAAGTAAATGATAGTGGAAATTGGAACTCAAATATTTATGCGTGATGCGTGCATACAAAAGGAATCATGATTGATGGAACATTAAATAAATGCTAAATTGCATAGTAAAAGTTTAATGAATATATAACTTATTTTGTGGATGAATCATCGACAAAATTTAATAGTAAAAATACGTCAGGAACTAAACTGCATAAAATTGCGATTGCCTTCTTCTTTTTGTTGTGATTTTACAAAAAAAATCGAATTTACAAATTCAATGAGATTGTCTTCTTCTATTTATGCAGAAACTTTCTATAACCGAAAATGGAATGTCAATTTCCATTTTCTAAACAGGAAGTTGGAACGTGAAAAAGTTCAAGTTTGGCCTAATAACTCTTTTAACGGGAAGGGATCATAATGAAAGAAAGTTGTACTGACTAGGTGCCTAAATTGCAGGCAAAAAAGTTTTCTTCTGGTAGCCAGGCTATATGGAAATAGAAACTGGATTTAAAGGATCAGTGCTTAGGTACATAAAATGGAGAACTTTTTAGAATAAAAATGTAGGTAATGAGTGCCACGCCTTTTAAAGAAGCTTCGTATAGAGTAGAAAACGGTAGCCCAGAACATTTCAGATCACTGGCCGTATCGCTTGCTCCGTTATCATGTTCCCAATGTACCAATTTTGTAGTGTTGGCTCGGCTTCTCTGTTTTTGTCCAGCCAAAGAGATGCAATTCTCATGTACTATGACTTATCGCTTGACAGATCATGAAATAATGCAGTGTAAATGACATCCAATGGAATGTATGTCTACGAGAAAATCATTATAAACTACGTATTATGCGCTCTAAATGGATTCTAAGTAGAACGTGAACTAGTGAGTGGGTAATGTACATTACATAATTTGATCGGTTATATATAATTTTTCCTTTAGTGGTACAAAGATGCTTTTTAAAAGATAGCAAATAGGGTAGCAGTAACGTGCCTTTTCACGTGCTTATATCAAATGCGACCACATCATTTATTTCAGTGCAGAGCATAATATCAGTCCAGTTTAGTGCCACTGTAATGCATATACTTTTCTCCGTGTACCCAAAAGCCGAGTCTCCTCCACTTTCCACACCGATGCTCATTTCATGCTTTCACCAACCATAAAATAAGTCCTTAAGAAGGATTTTTAAGGTCGTAAAATGTAATAAATGATTCCTGATTTCAGTCTCCAGCTTAACCACCCACTGGAAAGCTGCAGACTTTGGTCATCGTCCTAATGCCCATAAAATGATCAGTGTTCCAATAATGCTTTATAGAGCAACGTAAAACACATCAGCCAGTTCCAGCAGCATGTAAAAGCCCGTATGTCATCTTCCAATAAAAATTCACTATGAGTTTTCCTACTTAGGAATATAGTCTCGCATTAAAACATTGGGAACTGCCTATTTTACTTACTTGATCTTGATGCGTTTTCATTAAAACTCGGTATAATGATAAAAATACATATATGTATATCCATTAAAAAGCATGTGTACACGTGCACACAATAAGTAAATTACATGTATGACGCTCAAAACGTATTATGGCAGTAATTAAATCGTCAATAAATTACGACGCACATGGATTGATGTATGTAGGTATGTAAAGAAACACATACAATTGAATGGTGTAGTTGCTTGATCTTGTGTGCAACTCTCTTAAAACATTTTTTTTTACTTGGAATCAGGTCTGTTTGTCATTGCCATTCATTCTCTTCCAAGCCATTTGGAACAAAATATTATGTAAAAGTGGTTTATTCGCGACACAATGACTTAATAGCCTAAGCTAATAGTTAAGCTCGGTCATTGAACATCCTTCACCACTGACAATTTCTTTTCCACTGGCTGGCTGTAGTAGATGACGTCAAACGGTACAAATGTAATCTTGACTACTTTACTCATCCTTTAATTAAATGTCCAGAGATGTTGGAGAAATTGCAAAGATGCTAACTAATACTACATATACGTACCTATACTTATACTCTACTTTAAACCCAAAACATAAAGTCAAGAGAATCAATTTAAACTTACTTTTGTGCTTGCCCTGGTTGCTGCCCCGACGAGTGAGCACTCTGAAAATGGACAACCTGGAATTGCTATTTCCCGTGCTTTCTACGGATGACGCTGAACGAGGTGAGCCCTTGCTGTCTGTACTGGCCCTACTATGAAGTCCTCTTGCAGGGCTTCCCTGGATCTCAATTGGGCTGCTACTGCTTTTGTTTCTGTTCTTGTTGTCACTTGACGTGAGCTCAATTGGCTCTTGCTCATCTCCCGAGGAAAATTCAGAAATCTTCCGGCTCGGCAACTTCTTGCCCTTATTTCCATCCTTTACCGTCTCAAAGAGATCTTCTTCAGAAACACTCCTGATGCTCGTTAAGTCATCATCAAAATCGTCCATAAGAAGTGGATGATCCATTTTTCTGCTGGATTACCTTCGATGAAATGATATCAGTGAACTGGCGTTTTGCGTTGACTTTTGTCAAGACTTTCTCAAGCACGAGGTATTAAGTACATATAAATAAACAAGCTGCTGGCTTTAAACCAAAGTGTCGAAATGTTTATCACACTGGAGCAAGTTTTACGATAGATTTGACGTGAGGATTTCTTAAACTGTCTTTCAATTTCTCATTAACTTTTACTGCTTTCACACGTGGCTATTAAAGTATGTACACAATTTCACATGAAGTGTGTAGTAGATCTGTTTTGTTTACTGCCAAAAAATAGGCAAATTTTCATTTAATTTAATCGTGACACTATATAATATGAGTACTATTTAGGCTGTTTACTGTTGCAAATGTGTATGTATATTTATTTTGATATAGAAAATACGCTGCAAATGCATGCGTTTTTGTGTAGCAACAAAGTGCGTGTGAAAAACAGCCTGAGCTCGCTTGAACTGAGTTGCCCCAACCAGCTCTGCAGTCTGACTGACAATGAATGCTTTGTGCGCTTCATCTCTTATATATAGAACATTTTCTCCATGTGCAGTCGTTGGTTTCGACCAGCAGCAGCAGCAGCGTTATGTGTAGGTTATGTTGTTGATGATGATCACGATGATATGATAGAAGAGGTGGCGAGTATGGGATACATGAGAAGACACGCTTAAAGCTTTGGGTTTTATTGCACTACAAAGTAGTTGAGATAGACAGGCTGAAGAAGTAAGGCTTCTTTCATGCAACTGATTCAAGTTATCACGCTGTTGTATCAGATAGTATCACGACAACAGCA
>JAHZMV010005724.1:0-25874 GCA_027743765.1 Coecobrya sp. COE2
GTTAAATCCGGACAATTTTTTTCTAATGCTTAATCCGATTTTGTAATGCTTAACCCGAAACTTTTTATATATCTTTATTATAATGATCATGAACATCATTAAAGTTATCTTAACTCCGTACATAATACCATTATATGTTAAGCTTTAAACCGTGATTCGTGATCCCAACTAGCTATTATTATTGCTATTATCTCCTTCTGAAAGACACACACTTTATCTCGCAAACAGCGTCATTAACCTATAGAGTTCTCTCTTCACAGCCAGAAATTTAATGCCGGCGAGTTCTAAATTCTAAGCCGAATGAGTTGCTGATAGTACCACTTAAGTATTTCAATAAAAAAAGTAGTACTAGTTGCTGAAGAAATACTACTACTCACCGACGCGATATTAAAAAAGGAAAATTGAAAAAAGTGATTGCAAGTCCATGCATGCGAGGTGAGGCTATAAACCAACGCCATTATCAAGTTGCTCGTTAATGAAATTATTCCATATATACTTAATAATATAATATTATCCTTGTTATTATTCACTGGATAATGGATCTATCTATCTATTTCTCTCTGTCTCTCTCTCTAAGCGGCCATAAAACTTGCCGATTAGGCACACAAATAAAACAAGCTGCTTATTACTATCCAACAACGTCGGCAATCAAAAACAATAATAATTTCCTGAATGCCAGTAAAGTATGCATGTAATATTAAGTTTAATCTTAAATTGGTTGTGTAGATAGATAATATGTTCATCACCTCTGAGCTGCGGCGATCAGGATGATGATGATGAGTTAATATGTTGTCCCTTGTTGGTTGGTTTTATGTGCGCAAACTATGTAGCTTACTTGAATAAACAATTGTATAAAAAAAATTATACTAACTGAATAGGTAGCCACTCACTATCTGTCTGTACATGTTATGTGTATATACCCGTCATGAACTGTAATTGAGATTAGAGGCGGACAAATACGTTTTTTATTGTTGGACAAAATAAAATGCCTGAGTCAAGGCCGATTTAGAGTACAAAGTCTATAGACTGAAAAATGTGCCCTTAATTAGCTTACTGTGTGTACGCTTGCAAATTAGATGCTAAACGACGAGATGAATATACTCCAATTCCTAGTTGACCGCTTATTGACTTAAGTAGACAGCCCAAGTATTTCTTTCATTCATTCCGCCTTCGTCGTTTCCATAATAAAGTAGAACAATTATAGGACTCTTAAATTTCATTACATTTTTAAGTATGCCACATGAATGTAATTAAATTCTGAAAATTCATCATAAAATTAAAATAAAATTAAAAAATGGATGACCCGATAGATGCTGAAGGGTAAAGAAATTCAATGTCACATTCCACGCAACAGACATAATTTCCCAGTAAACATTAAATTAGGTATTTAATATCATCCATTCTTTCCGTTAACAGCTTTTTATTGCTTTTGAACCTAAAGTGGATATCCTCAGGAAGTTTATAGAAGCTTACTGTGCGTGTAGACCACATACCAGATCACTTTACCTATGGATGCCATGATGTCATACAAAATATATAATAAATAATGCCGAATATTATAGTAATATTTAAGTTAAAGGAATAATATAATCTGAAAAAAAAATTCCATGCAAGCTGTAGAGATGAGATGACGGTTATGACGTTGGTAGTCTCGCATAATATTATATTATTATTGCCTATATACTATTTTATGCATTACGTTTTCAATGTCAAACTTGTTTACCTAAATACTTCAAATTGAACATCGCAATAACATAAGAAAAAAATCAACAATCACTAGAACAAAAAAATATGCCTATTAAACGATGTTCCATGTTCATGACAACCATCACACAACAAAGGACACGAAAGAAAAACAACATGCTTCATCATCACAGTTGGGCAAATATCATCTTTTTTATTATTATACTAATAATACGCAACCCCACACTGTACTCTGTACCTACATAATGTGCAGTTGTAAAATTATTATTTGTACTATTCATGTTCCCCGTGGTAGTCTGCTGATGGAAATTTGATGAACAAGCTGTGTAACCATGAATTTTCGATATTTCAGCCGAACCGAACACACAGACACACAGCTTGTTTATTTATTTATTTAATATATACGATTAGCAGGTGCCACTGAACTCCTGACATTTTATTATTATTATAATTAACTACATTATTGCGTATGGAAGTGTACATGTTGTAATGCACACTCACTAAATTGCCCCGGTGTGTATGTATAATAATAATATGCAATCCTTTTATTATTGCAAACCGCCTATAACCTGAAAAATTATCCTTGTACATTTACCTGTAATCAGAGATTGACATTGCCATGAATGTTGTAAGCAAGTTTAGTAATGGAACTTTATGCAAGCAGCTTTTTAAAAACGGCCTCAAACACCAAAATCCAAGGTATCGCCCGTTTCGGCTGAGGCTCTGTACTGATATTCTCATCTCTCGTTACCTGAAACACCTTACACAAGCTCTGCTGATAATCTATGTGTGCTTTCAATTCATGTCTCTTGTTTGTTACTTAAAACCCTTGCCTCCAAAACGGTGCTTCCAAGAGACAGTACTAGCGTGAAGCCCAACTTCTTTTATTCTTACAAACACTCTGGCTATATGTTTGCTTGCATTTGAGAGACAATATAATTGTGTTTCTCGCTGAGGAACCATAAGTAAAGACATTTCACTTGTCTCAGACTTTATTTGCAATAGGTTGTTAATGCTAACTGTTTGCTTGTAATCTGCAACGTTATCTTTTGTAATTTGCATTGTGAGTCTGTTTGGTAGCCGCTAAATTAGGCATGAATGAAAGCATTGTCCACATCACAATCAATCATCGTTGTTGGGTAACATGATACATTTTTTCCCGATCTAGAGACATCGTTATTTATTTACTTAACAACCAAAATTATATTATTTTGACGCGTCTATTCATGTAGCTTTCCTTTTTAGAATCGCATAAATTAGTAACTCGGTAGACGTTATATCAATCATTTTTATTATTATTATTATTATCCTTATGACGCTATACCACACTGCTGCGCGAGTTAATGTTTACTTTCGAGTGAGTAGGCAAATAAATCTTTTTCGCACAATACAGTCGTCTGGTTTAAAGCATTTTATTCAATTCAAACATTCATAAGCATATTACATATTATATTGACCATCATTTATCATTACATTACAAAATTAATCATAATACAATGCGTTTGTTCACGTACACACATTTCCAAACAATTTTTTTTCGTGCAGATACGACCATTCATGTAGAAATGAGACGAGTAAAGTAATCCATTTTTTCAAGTCATTTGACAAGCGAAGACAGGAAGATGTATCGTACGTGCTATATCTAGATATCCTAACTGTGCATAGGTAAATTAAAGTAGAATCTATAACATCTCGTACATGTGTATAAAGAGTTCTGCAAGTAAAATAAGTTCACTGACAGTGAAAGGTTATTTGACCTATTAGTCCCTGAACTAGTCAACAATACAGAGTGGTGACGGTGACTGCTTATTGTGCTCTGGTCTGGCTCACAAGGATTGAACACAAAGTACAAGACATGGTATCATATCACATAACGATAATTAAGTCCCCATGAAAGTCAAACTTTACAGATCATTTACATTGCCGTCATTGTTATAAGGAGACTGGGCTGCATTATTTATAATGCTACCTGTCATTTCAGAGAATGTAATTGAGCTCAATATTGTGGCAAACTAAAAGCTATTATTGCAACTGAAATTGTAGCACAAGTCGAGATAGGGAGAATAATGGGCATTTTTGAGACCACAACCGACAGACAGATATTCGTAGATTAAACTGCCATAAAAACAAACCACGTACGTACATAAAAGGTGAATATCAGTATAGTATGTAGTGATGGAGCTGAAAAAAACTAAAATAAATCGCGTCAGATAATGATTTTTTTGGATTAGTTTATTATTCCATTAGGAATGTTTAACCAAGTGCAGCGGCTTGTGACAATTCAGGATTTGACTACTGACAGACAGACAGACAAGTCTGGTGAAAGTATAACTTACCGAAATACACATTCATATTTGGTCCAGTAGGGAGCAAAATTCATGTACGTACAATCACGTGTTTATAACTCGTAGAAATTTTCTCGCGGATTATGATGTTGGAAACATTTCAGGATCCAGTATGCACACTTGTGATTGTGAACATGATACAGCTATTCATGAGAATTTGATGACAATGAGATGATATGTGAGCATTTAAAAGAATATCAACATGACTTAGGTATTTACTCTTCTGTTAATCAGCCAAAGCAGCAGTAGGTAGTAAGCTTGCATAAAACTTGCATAGAGAGAAACGCATCATTTGGATAAGGAAAAGAATAATGCATGCATACCTGCCACAGACTTAAGGCATAACGTACCAAACAACAAGTTTAGAAAATTCTTCTTTAAGTACACACGAACGTTTAGGAGAGAAGGGATGAGAAAACGAAGAAGAAGGTATTAATCCGAAACGTGTAAGTATAAACTCTTCTAGAGAATCCAAAAATGCAATAAGGTACCTGCTACCACTACTGCACAAGTATTACATGGGTAAATTTAAGTGAAGCAAGGTTTTCTAAATACACTAAACGTTGAGGATTAAGGGTTTCCATTTTTTTCTGATCCTTTGAGTGTATTTATATTATAATGTTGTGTGATATTTACCTGTAAATGAGTGCGATGAAAAACAGGTACACACATACACTCTCTAAAGCTATGTAGTTATTTTGTTTTCCTTCAGAATAGTAACCCCGTTTAACTTGAGAGAGAAAGACAGCTCTTTCAAGAAAAAAAATTTTTAATGACTTTTTCCTCTTCTTCGCCTTGTTTCATAGTGTTCAGGTAAAGTATACTTGGCTCACACACATCGTCCCTCGATAATGTTTACTTCCAAGAAGTCGTACATTTTTTTAGCAGTATGATTCTCCGACAATTTAATTGTTTTAAACATCTTCTCTCTTTTATTAATACTGCTGCTGCTGCTGTGTCTAGACTCGCACATATATAATTTTCTTGAAAAAAAAATTAGAGTCCCCTGAACGATCTCACTGGGTTGGAAAAATAGCAAGATGTGAAGATAATTATAAAAAATGGATAAATGATGGTACATGATCCTAATGATGAATGCTTTTGTATAATCATACAAAGTTAAAAGATCCTACGAAATGTGATAATAAGCAGGTAACAATAAACGACAAATTGAGTCAAGAAACTTTTTTTTTTGCAACAGTACCGTTCATTTATTGCTTAAGTAATTGGCCAATTATGTATAGAGCCTCTTTGTGTTTATTACTGTGTACCGACCGACGACGCTTCCCCTTTTATGTGTAAAATGCAGCAAAGACTTGAAGGCTTGATAAGAAGAAGACCTCCCCTGAAAATGGACTTAAAATTTCGCTGACTTGAGATGATGGAGCTATTGGAATTGTAAAAAAATGTTTGAGCTATTTATTCGTACACTGAGATTCCCCCTAATAGTAGATATGTTTACCTGCGTACCTATATAGAACGGTATTTTTGGGTATGCTGTATCAAATGAACAAACAGAAATTGCAACTCAGCTTATTCTCAGCATTATTATTTTTACCTGTAAAAAAGGCTATGTTGTATGATAAATTATGCACAATTTACTTTAGACGTCTAATTTGATAACAATATTTCACAGAATTCTCAATTAACTACTTTTGTGACGTGCCTACTTTACTTTCTACGTCTTACCGCGTTATTTATATAGCCAAACACGTATATATGTAGGGAATATCCATTTATGTGCATGGTCAAAGTATTCATGGAAAACGCAAATAGCAAAGTCAGAAAATCTCTCTAGGTAGAGGAGATAAAAGACAGGTATAATAAATAGGATTGGTGTCGTGTAGCATGTTGCATGGAGGGCTGCATAAATGAATTTTTAAAGCTGCTTGAGAAAGAAGTGGTCGTCCAGGGTAATGTACTTAGGATATCACTTCTCTCATCTCATCTCGGTTGCCCGCACCGAGGAAATGAGAGGATGGTGACCTTGAAGCTAAAGTGTAACTCATCATTGATGACGACAAGACAGACCACCACCACCACCATCAATAGATAAATTAGAATTTCTAAGAGTGGATCAAGCTCTCTATAAAAACATGTAGTTTGTCAGTGTCTTGAAGAATAAACTGTTTATGCAGTCAACATTAACACTTCAAAAAAGAAAACGGGAAATCCAGTTTTTCTCATTTGTCATAACAATGCACTTGTTTTGTGTGGAGGGAGGTAAGACAAACATTCTTGTTCTTGTGCAGATTCCAATCACTTTTACACTTACTACATATATCTAGGTAAAGTAATATTAATAATATGTTGGGCATTTTCTCTTAGTTTGTGTGCCCAACGATGATGGCTCCAAACAACAAAAACTACGAGTTTATCATTATCACATCTTTCAGTCTCTAACTTGCTAATAATATCCATAATCCATACTAACGTTCTCAAAGATTTCATATGAAATTTAGCGTCCCAGTCAACAGTTAATTTGGTATACAGTTTACTGAATCAAGGTGTTCTAAACAATTTCTGCATTTTAGATCCTCAGCATGTATCAAATGAGATATACAAGAAATGTGGACATAGATATGTGC
Organism: Coecobrya sp. COE2; assembly: GCA_027743765.1. Lineage (NCBI taxonomy): Eukaryota > Metazoa > Arthropoda > Collembola > Entomobryomorpha > Entomobryidae > Coecobrya > Coecobrya sp. COE2. The sequence goes on from JAHZMV010005724.1 coordinate 6,638, forward strand.
CTAATAGTGTATGTGCATATATCAACGTGTGTCTTTGTCAATCATAAAGTATTTTTGTCACTGAATCTTTCTTCTTGGGAAACAACATACTTTCTTTACTACACTTGGCATGCATACGACATAAAATGTATATACAATCTCAGAGGCAATCAGAATTAGAGGTGTCGACTTTTGTTAACGAGATAACTTATGTGTACATTTACTCATGCATAGTGTCTTTGTAACTTGCAGCAACACAACAAGTGTCAGAAAATAGCAGAGATAAAGCGTTCTGATCTGAATAGGTGGATTTATTTTCCTTTTCTCGCCACTGTACTGGCACATGCTCCTTATATGAACTACATATCTTTACAAACACTTTGTTTTGTCAAAGACTTAATATATTTATGTACATGCTACACATTTCAAGCAGATATCACATATTATATATATGCATTTGTTTTGTTGTTACCATTTTCCATCCCCTAGAATCCTCACCAAACACTGACCATAAAAGGGTTAATTTAATTATCAAAGGAATTTAGTTTGACGTAAAGGTGACCATGAATCAAATTATTAGATCATATAAATACATAATACTACTTTTTACCTCTTCTCTGACAACTCACCAATTAAGACTGTCATCGATGTAAAACTCACGCCACGTTTAACCGATCACAACAACAAGTGTATTAATCATCATACAGACGTGCATTCCTTTGAGGCAAACAAATACAATGAATCGCATGAACATAAAAACTCCTTTCGGTCGCAACGCAAATGCCAACTGCTGCCATAAAAGACACGTATGTCCATCGAGAATGGAAGAATGTTTAAATGTATTAATAAAGTGCTTAAAACGTCACACTCCATTATTTCCCGTTAATTTCCCAATCTGCACCTTGAGTTGCACATATTTGGAAACATTTTCAGAATTTAAGTGCAGCAGGGATCATTTTTCTTTGAATGGTACAGGAAGTAAAAGTACCTATTGTAGTAAATTACAATGTAGTAGGAGAATAGCCTCAGCACAGGGAAGTAATTGCAGTCATCAAATCTCTAAATAAATGTTAATCATTATACATAAAACGCGCTATCAACCTGACCTTCGGTGTCTGAGGCATGATAATTGCATAAGGACTTAACTTCTAAATTCGTAGTATCACCACTGTTGGCTATATCAAGTGGACAAAGCCCCTTATAATCTAATAAACGTCCTCGTTATCACCTTTCAAATGTAAAAAGTTGGCTTATCTTTCCAAATCTATCCATCAAAGACTTTTTCCTAGTATTGTTACGCCATCATCCCCATATCATATCCTCATCAGCAGCACTTGATTTGTTTAAACGAGCCCAATGATTACTTACGATTAGACTATTCGTCTTTGTCAACAATGCAGAAAATTTTTATCTCAAAACGAGACAAGCCGCTGTAAAAAATCGTATAAATTAGGTTTTGTTCAAAGAGCAAGCTCTCTACACATTAGCGCACGTAACGTTCCTGTATATAAGTGCGTGTTTTGTCAGTATTGTTGGAAATTTTTTAGGGGTTAACTATTTAACAGAGTTATGCTATCATCATCAACACAAGCAGAGAGATAGTTAAGAGCATTGAAGATGTAAAGGTGACTTGAAAAGTCTATTTATTGTTTTCAATAATATATAGATAGAGCACTTGTGTGTGAGAGTCATGGAATACGTACGAAATAGGGCATAAGCAATTTTGTTCTTTTTTGATCTGTATCTTTCTGCTTTCAGTGAAAAACGCCTGTTGTTGGTATCTTCATTTACGTTTTTCACCACCACACCCAATGCCCATGTGCATCCGGCGGCTGACCGATAATAGTAGTCTGATAGTATAATAATATGTAGCAGCAAAGATCATTTCTTTTTTCACCTTTGCTAACACGATTGCTTCCTTAAGAGAAAAAAAACCGTTTGTGCTGCTGTTGACGATATAGTTTTTGGTGGTTCTACTATTTTACTACGTACACACCTGTGCTGTAAAAAAGCTCGGTGGATGATAATAATGTGACAGTGATGATGATAGCACATGATCATGCCTGTGCTCATTTTTTTTCTAACGCAGTTTGGGAGTAATCACAGCGATCATTTGGACTCTTTCATGTAGCGCTAACTCGATATTAATAAAGTGAGCAGCAATAATGCTGAAAAGAACATTCCGCAGCAGCCAACGGGAATGTGATAAAAAGTCGGTAATTCAAGATAATACTGTTCACTTTGGCTGGATGGACGAAGAAGCTGTTATTGTTGGAAGTAAAAGAAAACACGTTTCAATTCCTTGACGTTCACCGTATCAGTAAAGAAGAAGAAGAAAAAAGACGCTTTCCATTTAGGAGCTACATCATCATCATCACAGCAAAGATTTGTACTGGCAGCAAATGTAAATGCAAACTAAAACTGGTGTGGTTTCGCATGAGTTTTACGCATTCTCTTGAGCGATAATAAGAGGATGGTCATATTTATGCACTATCATCATCATCATCTTCCACCGTTGAGTCATTTTCTCCTTCTTTGGTGGCACGCACTCTGAGAGTAAGAAAATACGATTGTGTAAGTTTTTATTGCGCAATGGAACGCAATGCGTGCTTATCGATGTTCAGCAATCAAGGAATGCTTTTAAGCAAATATATACACAAGCAAATATATACAGGTATTTCATCACATCACTTCTATAATTAATCACAATGCAATAATATGCTACGCTTTCCCGATGATGATAAATGATAATTAACAAATATTTACTTGAAATACACAGAATGTGAAAGTGGGAGTGAGAGAGAATTGATGACGTTCATCCACATTCCACATTCATTACATAATCCGCTTCTGTTATAATTTTATAAATGAAGCAATTCTAATACTTCGGATAACCACATCGCTTATCACAGCAAATACTTATGGATCATTCCATACACCTTTGTATGGAATGTGACCTCCGAGTAGATACTTAAATGGATGAAAGCTGAAAAACAAGAGGATTTGTTTCAAACTTCTCTTTTCGCCAAAACATTAATTTTCAGCCATTCTCATGGGATAATGATTAAAGGAATGTTTTTTTTCAACCTCCCGACAAATTATCATACTACTTATTTAGTAGTTTTTTTTTGATAATCCTCAAAAAGTTTCATACAAGAAGAGCAACAACAGCAGCTTTCATTTCTTCCACCAAAGTAACATGACAAGAAGAAGAAGCCGCCTGAAAAATAAAATAAAAGGCAACTGAAGGAAAAGCAAAACGGATTGGTTTAACACCTTTTGGAAATTATGTGGGAGTAGAAAACATCCTTGCTCATGCATCATTGCCAACCACCATCATCTCATCCTCTTTGCACATAAAACAGAAAATAGTAGAGAATGCAAACGCATCTTCTCACACAAACAAGAGTGTGCACAATGGTGAAAAAATGCGTAATATGTTTCATGATTTAAGATGTGTGCAAGCTTATATATGTATGTATAATAATATTGTTGACGAGACAAACAAGCACACACACACACTATCTGTTTTGTAATAATGTAAGCTTTCAAAATACTACTTACAACAGCCACTAGTACTACCGTTGAGCAAAAAAAGAGACTCCCCTTTTGGTGGATGCATGTGCTTGACCCTGACTGACTCATTCGGGAAGAAAGAGAGAGAAAGAGATGATGATAAGTTTGCTTCTGCTGATTCTTCTCAACTTGTGCCTCACTCTGACAATGCAATAATAATGGCTAGGATGTATGGATATGGATGAAATAAGTAAGCTAAAAAATATCCTCAAGAAGGTACATGTCAAGTTTTATGGTGAGAGACATTTTTTACCTTGACGTTTTCCACTTCTCTACGTCGTCGTTCTGAAGAAAAAGATGAGCGAGCAACATATATCCTTATAAACATGTACATTTCAGCATTTCCAATAGAGGAACAGAAAAAAAAAATTTCATGGTTCATCTTCTCTTTCATCTTTCCTGCCTTTATAAGAGAAATTATTGAATGGGCTTGCTACCTTTTTCTGTAGAGAAGTTGGCTCTATCACTGACACCGTGATTGCTAGAGAGATGTTCTGTGTGCGTGGCTGTGTGTGTGCAGGAGGCTTAACGCACATGAACTCCACTCTGCTACCCTCACAGGTGTAACAATCAACACTTCTCGCGAAATGTTTTGTATTGTTCTCGTCGTTACAGACACAAATACAAGGTTTACTTGTCATCTTTATCATGATTTACGTGTGCCTGTCGAGAGCATCAGCATGCCTTGTATTATGCTTTCCCAAATAAATACAACGACAAAGAGTAAAAAAACACTGGAAATAATAATGCTGGAACATGTTTAGTAAACCAAAATATTCCAGCATCTATACTTTTGAATGCTTAATTAGATAAATATATATAACAAGAGATCCAGTATTCTTATTTCTTTAATGCTAATCAATTTCAAAATGCAACAATGCTCATTTATTAAAGCTGGTGCAGGTTCTTCCTGCTTGCACGGTAAACTGGTGTAAATATTGAGTAATTCGGGCGTAGCCGAATTAAATCTTCGAAAAAACATGCGACATTTATATTTTGTTTCAAGATGTTGAATTTAATAGAATTGGTCAGATAACACGGAAGAATTTTGCTGCATCTTTCAACCCATTGTATGTCATCCGAGGGCATTTCTAACGTCGACACCTTTACAATACAAGTAACTTTTCACCCTATTAGGAAAGGAAGGAGGGTTTTTTTCGTAGTCCCCACATTTTTAAAGATCAATGTTGCGCTCATTCAGGATTAGTTCAGTTCAGAGCATTAGATGTATATATTATTTGTAACTGTCAAAAGCAGGGATTTCTTTTGGCTCATCATGACGTTAATGGTGCCACTTACCGGAATTGTTGTGACGATATGAAAAAAAAACAACGGTCTCCTTTGAACGCTTGGCTTCACTCTGTCTGTTCATCTTTTTAAACACGCTATTCTAGTTAGTAGAGCTGCTGACATTGATGTGTCATTGCTGTTGACGTTGCTCTCTTGATTAGCAAACTTTATAAAAAGCTTTGACAGAAAATTACCGTTATGAGATGACGGTAAAATTGTAAAGCTCATCCCGTAACTTATTACATATTGTAATACTCTACACATATTATTTCAGGCTATTATAGACTTCCTTCAAAAGAAATCTGGCCATTGTCATTATTAGCTAACAATAAATTGACTTCATTTATTGACTCATGAAAGACGATGTGTGCAACAACAAGATTGTAAAATGGAAATAGGTCAGACTTTATTGTCTGTAAGGAAATATTATGATGTGAAAGTGAAGGAAAGCTCACGTATGTATTGTTAAATACTGAACTCTGGCCTTTTCCGTCTCTCAAATCTTGTCATAGGTGACAGTTGCCATTCCTTGGCTTAAAAGTGTCATTACCACCACCACCGCCACCACAAACTTTTGTTGTATGATTTGATCACCACGACGAGTGCAAAGTTTAAAATTCATATTTGCGGTTTGGCTGTTCGTGTCACAGCCCACAAGTATAGATAGTAGAAAACTGGCTGAATTAAGAATGACAAGAATAATAATAATAATATATTATAAATATATATATATATATCTCTTTTGATCCTGCTGTCCTACTGTATTTTTTCTTCTGTAATTCGTGCGTAAGAAAGAAGCCACATTTGTTCGTGCGGCACAGAATGATATCTCTCAGGATGACAATAATGATGCTGAATAAAGCAGCAATTAATGGGCAGCCAATGTGAAAATCTTGTCTTGTATCTAGCATCCCAGTTTTGATATTTAGAAAAGAGTTGAATGGTTTTTGCAAATGATTTTTATGGAGGTAAAGTCAATGGTCGCAATGATCATTTTATGAAACATTAACTGCAAAAACAACAGGGAATTGCACTTTACAAATGAGAGGGCATGTTGGTTTATGAACGTGAAATGGATGGCTGTTGTATGGACTACTTCGTGAAAGTCGTGTAATCATAAGACAATGATAATCTAAAAGAGATTTTTTATACCAGAGTAATTGGTGTGCAGTGAGAAATGTAAAAAAAATATGTATCTATATCAAGCGGCTTATTCACTGATTTATTATTGTTTCATTGTTTTTTTTCTGGCTAATATAACGTTTAAGAAAACCACCAACACTCAGGCAGGGTAATAATTATCAACGGCTAAAAAGCAAGCGGGGTAAATAAGTAGCTCAACAGGTTGTCATTAAATGAAAAAGAAAAAAATCAGAACTCTATTCCAAAGATGCAAAACATGCACAATAATGGCTAGAAAGTAAACTACCTAGTTAAATAGGAGCATCCACCTAGTACAAGTTGCCAAATGAAAAGGTAAGTTGAATTGCTTCCTCTCAGGGAAATCCATGCAAAAATTTAAAGGAATCAATTTGAACCGTGGCAAAAAAATATATATTGCAATCCGTATAGACAGACTGACTGAACTAGTTGGTCATATAGTGTGGCGTGTTGATGTTACTTAATAATTATAATAACTGTTGAAGGCGCAAACAAATCATTGGTTAGCACGATAACTCATTTCTAGGCACCCCATGGACATGGCTACAACGAGTAAAAGAAGCTTTAATAAATTACTAAATGCAAATTGACCGCGGTGAATGCAACAGAACCACACTAGGTGATTAGCAAGTTGCATTGCACGTTCAAGCTCGCTCAGGTGCAAGATGTTAAATGGGATTGCGAGGTAGCAAAAATGGATGGTGCAACCATCTTCTGAATAATATGTGCAGTTTAATGTCACCTATCATAATGATATGATTCCAACAACATGATGATGTGTATTTCTGTACTTAATACGTTAAGTGATTTGCCATTTAACAAAATATAGTTAACTTTCATAAAACAATGTTTTAATTCATTCCGCTTCTATTTTCGCGTGTAAAGCAATTGACATAAGGCATTAATTATGTACACGTTATCCAATTTACTATACCGAGGCCGGTATAGCAGCATGTAGTCCAATGACAATTTAAATAAATGCGAAAAAATAATTTAGTCGTTTGATGATCTGGTCTGGTACACCTGGCTAGTTTTTTTTGCAAATTGTACAATGGAAGTGGTTAATTGTAAAAATGGTAAAGTTCAAGTAAATCCAATGAAGTCATCAGCAGAACATGTTCAATTTGCAAAAAGTACAATTGGTCAAAGGACAACAAAGGAGTAACACGTTCTCTTACGTACACACACAGCCTTCATCTAAATATCCATTGACTCCCAGTTGAATCATTATAAACAATTAAATTAAATTTTTGTAGAAATTCTACAGTAATTTATTCCCCGTGTGACGGAATCCTTGAATTGGTGTTTTCCCCAAAGATATTAAAATTCATTTTGGTTGAATGAATGAATGAACCAACACCAAAACGACTGATTATTGGGTACCTTGAATTTGGAAAAGTGAGTGATCCACTCCTGAGCAATTGCTATTTTATAGAGTACAAGATAAATATACATACATTTATTATAACTTGTAGAGTTAGTAAGTGGCAAGTGGTATCAGTATCTCTCGTCTTTGTCTAATGGCTGAATTGTGTCATGTTTCTTATGTTTTGTATATCACTGACAGCAGGAACCTGAACCATTATGCTATTGTGTCACATGATTTTTTATTGAACATCATTCAACAGGTTTGCACATTCACAGTCGTCGGCTAAATGCTAAACGAAAGCTTATGAAAAAATAGATACGTGTTTCTATACACATCTTTTTTTTACTTGTTCGTTGTGCTCTGTATCATCATCATCAAATGCGTTTACCCAAATCGACTTACTACAACTAATCGTAAATGATCTTTTAGACCAGAATATGTACAGCGATAGAGTAGAGAAGGGTTAAAAAAATTTGTATAAAGGAAAAAAATGTTGCAAAAGATTTATAACACCGACTGGCACTAAATCGTCCAGTAGTCATTATCATGCATCTTCAATTTCGATTTCATCCGTACGCATGTGCTGCTGCTACTTCATTATTATTCCTTTGTTTTTGCTTTGCAGGACAATATTTATTAGCGTTCACTGTGACCATTTTCAATAAGTAGGTTGGATTTCTATTGTCTTTGCGCAGAGAGATGAACAATAACTTAAAAGTAAAACTTGTGTAATTTACTAATGCACAATTTTTTCAATTTCCCGATAATATGCGTTCATTCACTCCAATTGGAAGAACATTGCAAGCTTGTAAAATATGTAGCAGATGGGGAATTTGTTCATCGTCACCATACCTGGTAGTAGGACCTGGCAGTTTTCTAGTTGAGAAAATTTATTCTTTCTGTTTGCGGGCCTTTTTACAACGTGCGTACAACAAGCTTGAGAGAGATAGTAAATAGTATTCCTGTCGAAACCGTCAGAAGGGTATCCAGAAAGATTTGAAATGCAAAGGAATTCAAGCGCGTAGGTGGATTACATAATAAAATGATGCATTTACGACCGACCGGAGATTACATGCATCTCTCTGTAGATTTTACTTTTTTTTACAGAAAATGCTTAACCGGTTTAACCTGTGATCAGGTATCATCATCCTTGCACTTTTTTCTTTATTGTTTTTAAATTAGTAAATTGAATATGTTCAAGCGCTCAAGCAGTTAAAACTAATCTAATTTCATTTTACAAGAAAAATGCATCATAAATAAGTCGTGACAGAACCATAGAAATCTAACAAATATGAACCCAACCAATAAAAATGAGAAACTAGTAGCGTAAACCAGGTCACAAAATTCTTGTTGCAATAATATCTATCATCCCCGTTTAATTTTTGTCACGATCCGATGGCGTTGTAATTACCTAAGTAAGTACATACCTCTTCAAATTTCAGACTTTGCTTGTTGCAAAGAGGCAATAAGAAATGTGTTTGTCTAACCATCAGACTACAAAAATATGGCTTTATGGAAACTAGCATGACTCTTAAAATTCTCTTCATTTCTCCTTATTACCTACCTATTATATGCTTTCATCCTCTCTCTCTCTGTCCTCTCATTTGTATCCGACGCTTTTTTTCTTTATTATTTGGACATGTACATTTACAATGTTCATGAAAAAATCGTTATTCCACAATAAAAAAGAAGGCAAACATTTTTTAAATACATTTAAGATAACGTTTCAGTACACACAAAAAAACCCACCGTGCATTCATTGTATATCGTTTAAACATTTAGCTGGACATCTTTGGATGAAATACGAGGATTTTGTTGTATTTCTCCTGGTGTTACAACATGGTAGAAAATTATAAGGGCCACGTCACTTTTGGTTTCAGGCTAGGGTGGTGCACTCTCATCTTCCATGAAAGGATAGAGAAACCAACAGGGAGAACACGAAGAGAAATGGAATCAGTAGAGAGCTGAAGGAATGAAGTGTGAGGCGAAGACGCGTTTCTTTTGGTTGTGTTGAGAGGAAGGATTTGGAGCGCTATTCAGGAACTGGCTGAGTGAATGGGGAAGGAAGAACAAGAAATGAGAATATTATATAATTTTTTTTAAAAGTAAAATAGAGAGAGAGAATAGGTGGATGGATGAACACGACCAAGAGCACAGAGCGTATAAGTGTAGGACACATGTTCTTGTGGAAGCATAATAATATCTGTGTACAATTACACGAAATATGGAGAGTTGGCAAGGAAGAAAAACTCTTTTGCATCATTTTTGAGACAGATTAGACCTCCCGTTTAGACCTACAGGGGGTTATCTTGACTACCACACCCCTTCCGTATTCCGTACTTTTTTCTTCTTTTACAATATTCCTTATTTTGTGTTCCTCCACTAATTTGCATAATATTTCTTGATCTCCATACACTCTACTCGTTGTTGTGTTGTCTGTATAATATCTATTACCCGAGCAGTATGCATGTTTTTTTCTTCTTTCCTTACGTTTTTATAGTCGTCCAATGATTTGCTCATCGATTATGTTACATGAATGGCCCGTAAACCGACAAGCCGTAAATAAAAATGGTTTTCATTGCAGCACTTTCAAAGAAATAGTCAAAGAGATAGAGAGAAAGAGATTTTTGCTGTTTCATATCTTGAACAAGTGGAGTGCAGCATGCAATATAATATATATTTTTTTGGTTAGTCCACCTCTTTTCAAAAAAATCGACATGTGCTACGTATTTGCTCAGCTATCATCAAGTTATCTATCTGCTTTTGCAAGTGATTTTTCATTATGGCTTCTTCTCCTCGGGAAAAGAAGAAGATTTGGATTTTGTACATGCTGATTGTATGAATAACATATGACAACGTCAACTTGTCAATTATTTCGCCTACGTTCCATTCTACTGCAGCATTTAGGTATGTATTTAAGTTGAGGTTTAGCAAAACATTTTTTTTGTGTAAAAGGATGCATTCCAGCACAATTTGTTTTAATTATTACAAGTATGCATGTTACATGAAAAAAGGGGACACGCCCTTTCATTACGAACTCATCCAGAATATTATCTCATAGTACAAGTATCTATATAACAGTATAATATTCTTTAAGGCTGTCTGGTATTCTTCTTCTTTTTATCTCAATTACGACTTAATTGCCACCATTAACGTGCTAGGAACAACAATTAACACGTCTTGAACAGTACAAATTACACCTGTTTCTACTAGATCCGCAAGACTTATTTTGATATCCAACGCTATACATATCACCATGACTTCACATCCCTACAATTAAATAGTACAATGGGCTAATTAATCAATTGAGAAATGCTATTTAATGAATTGTCTCTGTATCTGCTAGATATTATACATACAAGCGCAGGTAAAGCGCAAGCCAACTATCCACAATCCATACCAAGATTTACGATAACTGTTTCTAGCAACAGTAAACCATTCAATCTATAAAGTTTCTCAGAACGCCCCAAGTCTTCCTTACAGTTGTTCACATTAACTTAGCTATTTGACTAACACAGCGAGGGCCCAAATTATCAACCATGTTACCGTTAAAATGGCCGCAAAATGTACAATGAACAGCGGACTATTATACTGTCATTTCGAATCTTGTTGCTTTATAATTTAAATTTCAAAAATAGAAACTACCTCTGACAATTTCCGCTACAAAATCAGGCGAGTTTTAAGGAGAAAGTGAGTCTGCAGAACCAACAGTTTAAACTATTTACCAAGATAGGAGGAGAGTGTGGAAAAGCTTCCTTTCAATCTGCTACTGCTGCCGGTACAAGATTAAGAAAAGTGCGCTAAACAATTTATCAGTCTTCATGTTGATAATACACATTGTTCGCATAATATACCTTTTACTTCACGCAATGAGCACCAACAACGCTTAACGCAAGCCAAAAAAATATATAATAATTTCGTTACAAACTTGTACACAGGACTCGTTTCATTTTTCTCTGTATTGACTGTTAATAAAGGAAAATGAAGATCACATGCCTGTTTGCTTACACAAGCGTCATCAAAAATGATTTGCTTCTCTTCAACAAGTACTGGATTTCATCTTCTTTCGTATATAGCTTCACTGAGGGATGATAATTTGTGAGTAAGCATTATGCAAAATAATATTTATTTTACGTGAATGCCTAATAATTTTCCATGAGGGGCTTCTTCATTTTCCTCACTTTGAAATGAAGGCTGCTGCGAGAGTTCATCATGGAACGCATCACTGCATTACTCTCGAAAAGCATCTCTAAAGATGTGATTGTGATTGTTATATTGGATAAAAAGTAGATGGGCAGTGCATGATCAGCATTTTGTACAATTTTGCTAAACGTAAAAGAGGCACTAGGGCAGATTCTTTAATAATAACATGCTGATCACTATTATCGTGATTATCATCATTCACCGAGAGTGTCAGAGCCACCATTCCGGTTTTACTTACACATTCAATTTACACTCCAACCCATATTATTACCACTGGCACTACACACAGAACCCACCAAAAGTGATCATGATGGAAAGAGATGCAGTCCTAGTGGTCGTTGTTATGATTGTGTAGTAGTATTTAGTGGTATTGTGGTAGTTGGTGGTGTTTACGATAATAATGCAGCTGTGAGTACATTAAGATCATCATTGTGAGTAAAAGCGAGAAAGAGAGCGAGAGAGAGAGAGAATAATATGCAGTTGTTTTTTCTATTGTAGACAAAACCATTTTGCAAAAAGGTTCCCCATAATATGATAACGAAATCATCGAATAATTGCTATGTTGAAAACGGGAGGAGACAGGGTGGTACACAGGCTCAGCACTCTAACAAAGAATTAAGCTATCATGTAATTTAGTAGTCTTGTCAGAACTCTTGATTGACTGATTCATGCCGAATAATGACTCATTCAAGAGCCAATTGTTGGGCATCGGGGATGATTGATGAGTGAGGAAATAAGGCATATGAGGAATAATTGGCGCTCAATCAGACAATTCTAGTGGATCTCGAGAAGGAGACCTTCTCTTGATTATATATGCGTCTCTCTGCTCACAAAAACGTATCGCGACGACGATCGTCCTGATCGCCAATTGAAAAACAACTCAAGAAAAAAATCCTTACTATAAATTGAGGGAATGTTTGCAAGACACAACAGGGCATATTATTAATAATAATTATAGAAACGCGCCTTGTAGCTTTCGACCAAGTGCTTGATGGCATTTTCTTAAGCGGCCTATTCGCTGGCAAGGTCTACGAAAAAATGTAGACCCGATGTGATATTAAATGATCAATGCTCTTAATTTAATTTGTCAAATCATCTCACTGAAGGAAAAAGGGTACATGTTACTAGATTCCACAGAAACTGTGACACTGGCTTATATCATTGCAAAAGTGGCACATACATTTATTTTGTGCATCATTCTGCATATTGTACTACACTTTTCATGATTATTAACGTAATTTTTAATCGAACCTGTGTATAATGTAAAATAAGCATAAGATATGTTATAATTTAAGCTATTTGTTATGTATGTACATAAACATGAATATAAATTAATTTCGTTGCTGGCTTGAGGGTGAAAGAATGTTTCTCTAAAATGAGTAAATATTCAATTTCTGAATTTCATTTTGTATCGTTTTAGCCGGTTTACATTTTGGGTTGTCGGACTTATTTTAAGTATCATTATATGTAAAAGGCTAATTCGGTCCACTTCCAACCACATTATTAGCCACAAACCACGCGCTATGTATTAAAATTGTAGGGTAATGATGGTAATAAGAGTAGTGTTTATCCTCAGTATAGAAAAAATAGCCTTTCACGTTTTATATAAGAGTTCTTTTTTTGTGTGTACGTGCCTTTTATACTCGTAGGAATCATCTCATCTTTCCTTTCTCTCTCTCTCTACTTCATTCAACTTTGTCGAAGGTTTGTTATGTGGTCTCATGTGACCAAATTTCATGCAAATAAGGGTGGAACCCGCTTTCTCACGGTGGAACACACGAACAAGCTCCTCAGCCTTTTTTTCCATGATCAACATGTTATTGTAATTTTTTAAAAATGTTATATGCAATATAGTCAGTCATCTCTGCTGCTTCTAGACTAATCTCATGTTCATACAAGATAAGCGCTGGTATAACTTGGCAGTATAAAATGTGTGATGAGCAAGAGCAAGAGAGGCCGTCAAAAAATATTTAGTGAGTTGCATTTCACTCCATTCGTTTGGTAATCCAAAAGTTTTCTTTTCATTCTTTCCTGTTCTTCCTTTATTTTATTCCACATCAATAATCATGAAGTCAAATAGATGTAAAGAGAAGAATTCACAGAGAGGCAGGCAGAGAGGACTGGGAGGAATGAAACTTGTAAAATGAAACCAAATGTGAAATACACACACATTTTTGGTGCAAACAGACAATACTCTCTTTCTCTCTCTGCTTATCATCTTTTGAATGTAAATTTTACAGAAAAATACTACTATCCATTTCACTACAAACATTTAAAAGTACAAACCGTTTTCTGGAAGAAAATTAAGGTAAGAACAATGCCCCTACAAATGGGTGCTAGCTAGAAAAGAAATTGAAGTTAGGTTTCAAGTAATCGATACACGGAAAATTGTTAATTGGAAAGTAGCTTTAAAATCTCGGCGTGCGTTTAAATAATTAAAGCACTCCACCATGGGATCAATTCACGTAAATAGTTTAGTTTCGTTTGAGTAGCACACATATTCTTTATGACTTAACGAAACAAGGTAGAGAGCAAGGTAGTAGCCCAATAAAAAAAGTAGAAAATGAAAACGCTATACGAGGAATGCGATAATGGCTTCCATAGATCGTTTATCTCCTTTCTGTGGTTTTTTTTCGACAGAATACAAAATTGCAATCTACCTTAGCGCCGTGTTGTTTTCAAAGGCCTTACATTACACTTGAATCCTCCTTCTATTAAAAATATCTTTTTAAAAAAAGATAAGCATAGTTCGTCTGATTCTGCCATCTGCGCTCCTCTCTCGCGTTTGCTAATCTTCCGTACAAGGGAAATCTGTTGTGATTATGTTATAAAGCCAGTGATTTACTTGCGAAAAATGAAAATTCTTCATCAATATCGTTCAACAAATCTTTCCTGTCAAGTCATTTACCTAAACTTACCTATCTTCTTGATTCTCCGGTGGTTCGTACAAACAACTTTGCATCTATCTCAGCATCGTTCTTCTTTGCAGGTTGCAATATCGAATATATTTATCTACGCGTACAGGTTACCGCATATATGTGTTATCATTGTGCATATAAGCATAAAACATTAACCATTAATTATGCTTATAATATTGTTTTATAAAAGATTATATAATCGGCTTCATCATCAATTTCGTTTTGTCCGCAGCAGGCAGTAATTCTCGTGTGGTTACCTCTGCGAAAGCTTCCTTTGAATCGGCATTTCAAACTAAAACAAAGGCAACATGATACATGATGCGGTGTGTGTATCTGCATTAAAGTGGATAAAATGGGATAGCAAAATGGAGAACAAGAAAAATAATTAAAAGACAAGTGACCAAAAATCCTTCATTTGCTGCACCAGCAGTTATGCTGAAATGCAAATCAGAGAGAGAGAGAAAATCATTCGGTTTGTTTGAGTTTTTTAGGTTGAATGTCCATACAGCTTTTTTATACAAGAAATGATATCTGCTGATGGATCTAGTCTGTGCGCTGTAGCTGTTTCATTTATCTTAAATGCAAGTAATGAGCCAGTAGATGAGAAGACCTGCTTTCCGCTTAATTAATTTAAATTAATTACCTATAAGCTTCCAAAAGAAGGTTATTTTGTCAAGCGGAACTTATAAGCAAGGTGGACAAGTTCTCCACTTACCATCACCACACAACAGTTTTGTAGACGAAAAAAATCAAGTTGAGATGAGAAGTTGAAGCAGTGCAGAACCTCACGATGATGATGCATTTAACGTGTTTTTATTTACTGACTTACAAGTCCGCGTCATCGCCTTTCAAAGAATCTCACTTTTGACTTGACCCATTATCCATCAAACACGGCCGATCTTATTCTTATGTACCATTACTTTCATCAACACTGTGAAGCTGATCGTATAGAGCAGTCTGCCGCTAATCTCACTTTTAAGAAGTGATGATAAATTTCACAAGTCCAAATGATGGAGCTTTTTTTTCAAGCAAAGTAATTTTTTTGGTCAAAGGAACATACACATACGTAACTTAATATATAATAAGCGCAGAATAGAGTAGAGAGATAAGCTTAAGAAAAACAACCCTTCCGTCAGGTTACTGACCAACTGGATCAAGGAGGAACCTTTTTTCGCTGCCACCATCGATTTTACACGGAGGTCGAGACTCATCAAACTGACTGAGCAGAACGGATGAAATTCCAGATCTTAGGAGCACATCTGAAATGCAAATATGTAAATGATTCCTTATACAATCTCTGTAGTAGGTACATTAGCGGAAGAAGAGTTGTCATTAATCCGTGAATGATCACCGCCAAACGATTTACAAACAATAATATTCTCAAGACATACAAACGAGTGATGTAGACTCATCACCTTATACATTATAAAAATAGAGACGGTATGTCGCGGTTGAACAAAGATGAACGGACTTGTTAAAATCACAAAAAAATCGCCTAAATAAAGTTCCCTATCACATAATTGACTTATAATTGCTCCAATTGATGGCATGTTTTTATTTTCAGCAGCAGCAGCTCTTTGGTGATGATGTGGTAATTAACTAGATTTACCTTCAAACGGGGCAACGTAAAACATGACTGTGAAAATGAGAGTGGTTGTTACGATGAGTGTTTTATCTGTATGTTTACTGCATTGTACAGCCAATAATTTTAAAGACTTCCCTAACTTATTGTTAGTTCCCCACCAGTCAAGTTAATGATGCTAAGGACTCCTTCCGAATTCTAGTCCATATTTGTAAGGATGCGTCATAAAAAGTACAAGTCATTGATTTCCACATTAGGTTTGAAGCAAATACACAGACAAAAAAAGTGATGAAGATACCTAAGTAACCGTGGATATAAATAATATTTAATATTATTTTAGTATATATCTTTAATTTTTATTATAGGGAGAGTTTTGGTGTTATGGCCTGTACGTCTGTCTACTCATGCAGTGCAACTAATGAAATTTGCTTGATAATTGTCTTATTTTCATTCTCTTTATTAAGTTTTTAAAAAGGTGATGCCAATAAGCGGACAAGAAAACATAATTATGTTCCTCCAGTAAATTAATGTTTTTCGAGTGTAAATGAATGTAAGTGGGTATGTATACATATATGTGTGTAGAGAGTGTATTCATTTTTTTGGGAAGGGAGAAGAATTAAATGAAAGACCACCACCAGTTTTTGGCCCACAGTGGCTGCTTAATCACTTTTCACATAATAGCCTCACACATTACCTTTTAACAAATGCGAGTGTTTGGAAGACAATAATGGGAAGAGCTATTTTTCTTCTTTTGCATTTAACACCACTGAAAAAAAACATAAAGAAGAAAATTAATTTCCATTTTCCTCGTTTACTATCATAGCAACAACTAACAGATAACCTTCCAGAGAGAGAGAGAAGAGGGAGAGTAAAACCATTAAAATAGATTTGTGCATGGCTTCCCATACATACGATCAAGTAGCTTTATATAAGATTAACATTTAAAAAACAGTATTTCAAAAATGTGCCACGCTGAAAAAATTTAAGCTAACACCTTTTCTCGTTTAATTTCTCGAGATAGTTATTAGTTGTTCAGTTTGGCTAACCATAAGTTCTAAATTTATTATTGTTCAGCATATATTTGAAGTCGGAGCACGAGTGTAGGTTGGTCCGTAACGTACGTAATATAACATTTAAATGCGGTTTGCTACTACTTTGTCCATTAAATGATCTCAAGTATCAACAAGAGGTGGGTTGTGTGTTTTTAAATTTACGGACACCTTCATCTAATAGTCCAGTTTCATAAATTCCGGTTGGGTGTATTGGGATTGGAACATTTATCTCCTTGTGCAATGTGCATACCTAAGCCATCATCTTTTTCCTCTTGGTTTCAAATATTCAATCATATCGGCATTTCACATAAACTCATTCATAATGCTTCCTACTTCCTTTATGAATTCAATTAGTAATTCCATATCAGACTTTTAGATACACAGCGTAATTTTTTGAATATATTGCGAAAAGTTTATTTCATAATTGCGTATTTGCTTTCAAAGAAATACTTACGAAATGTCCCTCCAGTCTGTAAATTGCATTTCCTAAACTAAACAGAGAAAATTGGATGTTACATGTTTAGTAAAGCGGATAATGAGAATTGCTAGTAAAGCAACATTTTTTTAATTTTGTAAATGAAAGCACCCAAATTGTTCCTTCTGACAAATTGAAGTACACACTTATATTATTTCCACTTACCAACTTCCTACTGATGGCATTGGGAGAACTAATAATATATTTCAAAGTGTGTAATAAAAATAATTAAATGTAGTCAATTTTAGTTGGTTGCAGCAAAAAAAACGACATGAATGAACAGATGCCAGGCGTGTAATAAAATTCTTAGCTTATTAACACCTACCCGTGTGTAGCAGCCTATTCACACATTTCCTGATCACCAGCATTTCCTGTACTTACATCAGCATCAAAGATTTATACGCACAAAAAATGTTTTATATTGGTTATTTTTCAAGGGCTACTTTTACCTGGCATCTTTATACATTTAAGTTTTTTTATAGGTAATATGTTTTAGTCCACAGTTTCTGAGTGGATTTTATTCTCACTCGACAGCTATTTAATCGTTGCCATTGCCACCACTATAAAAGTTGCTGACGGGATATAAATTGTATGTACGTCATACTTTTGAGAAAAATAAATGATCACACCTAACATCACCGTTATAAACATTTATGTCATGAACTTGGCTTCCATTTTTTATATTCCATCTATTGTTATCATCTTGACTTTAAAACATAAATTGATAAAAGTTAAGACATCAATTCCAATTTAAAGACATATAAACAACGTTACAGCTTTCAATGTTCAAGGAGACTCGTGTCATGTCATAATTTGACCGATAAGAGAATCAAGAAAATAAGCTGTGTATATTTTCGCTTTTGCGTTTTGCCCTCTAAATAAATAAATACTTGTCCAGTGATTGAATTTGAGAAAGGAACTATAACAATAAGCAGATAATTTGTAGCTTGCAAAAAAAATTGAAGAAAAAACCCATAATTTAACACAATTGGTTTGACCAATTGAAAGGATTAATACCCAAGCCGGCCAAAAGGCACAAGTTCGGGTTCATGGTTGCTATAACCATCAATTTTCATCAATTACTTTTTTTTGTACACACTCAAGTGTGTCTTCTTGTCTCATCTTTGGCTATTGTTCATGTTGTCCCATCTTGATTTGTTTTTCATGAGACAGAAAATGACCATTCTGACGCAAAATGAAAGCCTGAATGAAGAGAAGATAAAGGAACAGATCTAAAATAAGCCGGTGAGAACTAGCTAAAATAGCATTTCTTTAAAAAATGTGGTTGTCCTTCTCATTATATTCGTAGTAGCTAATATTTTTTCTGATGATCTCTAATGTTTTGCTGTCGATTTAACTACATGTCATAAAACACAATTACCTGTGACACAACTATTTAAATTGTACAGTGTTGTGGTACGGGTGAGGTGATTAATTAGGCGGCTAAGTATGATGTCACAAAGCGAACTGGTGAAATGTTAAAGTTTTGCTTAAACATTTCCAACATATCAAATACATAAAATTACAATCGAGCTGCGTCTGTCGATCAAGAACATCTGTTTTTTTTGTATACAAACCCTACTCCTTTGTTTATTGTCATGACTCAACACTGCAGACTGCTCTCAGATACCT
>JAHZMV010005725.1:0-11210 GCA_027743765.1 Coecobrya sp. COE2
CCACATATGTGCTTTGCCACAATTTATCAAAAATCTATGCTGATTTTAAACAAAAATCTGAGGCTGATCACTTTCGTGGGACTCGAGCCAAATGGCTTTCTGAAAGATTACGACATTAAATTATTCCACTTTCTTGCTTAAGCACAGTATCGTAATCATTAACTAATTGCAATTAACTTACATTTCAAAACATGTGCGGCCTTCAACTTCCTTGTGGTTATCCTTGTGGTTATCCAACTTGCCCACAAAAAAGAAAAGGTGGATCGTAGAAACAACGTCAAACCAGGTTACCGATTTCTCGTGTAAAATCGTCTTAATCACAACCTCCAAGTTGACGACTAGTTACTTGTGTCCAAGTTTAAACAGGAGAATGGCAACGCCATAATTTGGCAAGGTAGCCAAGGCATATATGTCCTGGTAGCCAGATAAGCCAGAAATAACTTAGGTATTATAGATAGCCAGATAAGTTATTATATTTTATGGATTTGTGGACATAATCTAACAGTCAAAATGATTAGAAAAATTTATAGGTGCTACATGCTTCAAGTGTAATGTCTAGTAGCCCTTTCTCAAAATTGATTACTGCATTGTAATATGTATTTAGACTCATGCTAGTAACGTTTTGGGTTAATTTAATTAATTAAAATGTCATGTAAAAGTTTAAAATATCATCAATTCAAATCAAAAATTTTGAAGCTTCGAAGTTGTGCACAGTAAGCCGATAAAGAATATATCCCCAATTCTAGCAAAATTCCATTCCAAAGTTTAATCAGTCATTCAAAAAGGATTCTCCAGCAGGTACATCTATTAGCGTTAATACATCCATTGTGACATTGTCTTTCATAGTCTTGTTCTCGTTATAGTATCCCCTTATAATTGCAGTGTCACTACACTCAAATTTAGTCGCTTCTCTGGAGATCCTCTGAAATCGAGATTCATCCCATATCTGAGAGTTCATGGCAAAAATATACATTGTCCAGTTGGATGGCACGGCTTCCGCATGTTATGAGTCCAAAAGTATTTGAATATCAGTGTCAATGGACGGATTTGCAATCAAAAACTCCAGCGGTTGGTCTGGTCGTACAACCAGGTTGGGATATGGTTTGTTAGGATTGAATCTTGCAACATTCCACATTGATGAGAATATGATGGGCGTCATATCGTGATAATTTGGCATTTAGTTAAAACAATGACCTCCAATGTGACATTTTCATTGGGTGGGATGCAAATGTGCCACATTTAATTCAAATGTCATAGATTAACAGTTCGATACACCACAAAGGTTTCAATTGCTATTGACGTGCTTCCCTCGACGAGACGTATTGACATAAAATATGACCCGATACGGTGCTGAATTTTCAATTTCATAATATTTGGTTTCGATAAATTAAATTATGGATCCATATCATTCGGTATTCACATGTAAGAAAGACAGACCCAGTCGGTCCGATTGAATGATGTTTAAAAAATTCATTGTCAAATTTTAAATGCTCCGGTTTTATGGTTTGTCACCATTTTATTCACTACAACCAGTTTAATTTCATCTAACCGCAAGTTGAAACAGTATTATATATTTACGTATTTTTTAAAAATGGGCCAATCCAAATGCTGAGTTTTCACAAGCGAGAAAAATTCTCTAAAACAAATGCAACACACGAAAATAACCATCCAATTACCATCAAGTAATTTACACCAATAAAATTCCGCATCTCTAACGGTTGTTCAACATTAGGTTTATCGTCAGCATACTTGGTACTCGTTTTTGTGATATTGTAGCCCGAACGTTGTCGTTCCATTTTCAAATACTGAGAATCTTTTGCTTCCCACTTTGCCGTCAATCCGGCACAAATTGACGCACTAATGGCCCAATCAAAAGCTCGTTTATGAGGTGAATGTTTTTTGTAGGCAAATCCAATCGGGACTACGTTCATTTCGTCATGAATTAAAACTGGGGATGGTATATTTGACGACTTATCCGTATAATACCGCATTAAAACGTAGTCCAAAATGATTTTCCAGATAATGCAAGCCCGTCGACTCTTGTCGATAGATTCGTCCAAACATTTCCTCGCATCCTTCTCAATGCCTAGTTTCGCGCTCAGAGTTACAATGTCGATGTTTGTGCTGGTTTTGAAGTAGTCAATTCCTGGCCCTCCCACCCAATTAAATTTTGTCTGAAAATCTGCTGTCCCTGCCAATTCGTCAAATGTTGCCGGCAATGTTTCCATAATTGGAAAAGTTATTAATGAAACCAGTTTGGATCTGTATGCCGTTGTGATGACTATGCTAAAAAGAAGCCAAAATGCAACTAATACCCTCGAACCATTTTCCTTGCTAATTTCTCGTTTGTCCTGTTCAAGAAATATGGTAAAGAGATAGTAGTATCCGTGCAGAGTTTTAAGATTTCCTTTGTCTCCATTCATTTTGCCGTACATCCGCAACGCTATGTCAAATACCAGAACTGTCAAAGTGCAGCAGACTATCGTGGCAAGCCAAACTTGTAAACTGAGGGGAAGATAAATTCTTCTCCAAGTGTGGTGTCCTGCAGTGGATAGCCAGTAGTGAATGTCATTCCTGTAAAGAAGATGACCACCGAAAAGCTTATATCCTTATTTCTCTTGAATGTTTGAGCTATGGGGCAACCAATGTCTGTCTTTCCAGTAGTCAGATCTCCAATTACGCCAGTCCAACTACCATTTTCTTGTTGATAGCCGTAAGAACCATCTGAGGATGGAATGTATTTTGCAGAGAAATTGTATCCTTGGATAAGATACTCCATGGCATGCTTCGTATATCCACGTGCCGCAAACCACTCTCCACTTTTTGGATCCTGGCGAATATCTGTTGTTGCCTTTCCTGTCATTGCACAGCTTATTGATATTATTTTCTTCTGCAAGTTTATCCTCTGTCCCATACCATTTTGGTTGGCAATTCCAGACGCATTACCAAATTTAATTGCCATACTGGAATTTTCATCATGCTTTCATTTTTCGGAAACCAATCATTTAATGTGTTCAACATTTATATTTAGAACGAAATCAATGGCGAATTTTCTTAAATTAATTTAGAATGCATCGATAATCGATTTATATTATATAATCTAGTAGAGATGCGACATAAACTAGAGATTGTACAAATGAAAAAAATGAAACTCAATTTTATATGGAATGCTCTTAATACTCTCCAATTCGTCTATCATTGCAAGAATTGCTGTATAAATTATGTACTTCCCTCTTTCAATCCACCCCTTCAATAAAGAGCCACAATGCCAGACAGTTAAATGCAATATATGGCAATATCTTACAATTCGTCATTTTCTCAAAACCTGTTAAAAAATCTCAAAATATCTCTGTGGATTGTTTGTATTGATCGAAAATGGACCCTAAATCATGTGTCACATGTATATTCTACGCTTTGAAATTTTGAAATCGTCAAGGTCACTTTTGTTGACCTTTGACCGATTTTGCTCAAGTTCAATATTGTTCCTACTATTGACCCAATGAACCTTTGTGCCAAGTTTGAAGATGATCGGTTTCATCGTTTTCAAGTTATCACTCGGACAGACAGACATACGGACATACAGACAGACAGAAATTTTCCTCCATACCCAATACCTGTTTTTATAATGTACCTTCGGTACATAATAATACTGCGCAGTAAATTTTTTGGAATACTATTTTACAAAAATAGGTTTGACAATTGAAAAATCAATACTATAAACATATGTTTATCATCTACTATTAATGTAAATTCAGATTTGTATACCAATTCTCCCAATGTTTTTCTTAATTTGGAATCGTTACCTTATCGTACGGATTTCTACTCTCCAAATTACCCCGCGTTTTAGCAGTGTGGTTAGCTGCCAGTTTGTAGCACAAGGTAATAAGAGAGCATCAGTTATTTATTCACTTAATAGAAAACAGGTTGCAATAATGTAACTAAATTTTTTAATAATAATATTGAAAATTTATGATGTGCTTGTATATGACATAATAGTGCAAACATGTGGATTCAATTATAGAACAAATACTTACTAGTAAGCTTGTTCGGCGTAAAATTTTGAGAATAGGGATTTGAGGATTTGTGAATTATTTCATGAGACTCATTTTTCAAGTGGTTTGTTCAATTTAAGATTTTTCTGATATAAATATATTTTTGAATCATAGGAAAATGTTATACAATCAATGAAATGGTTCCAAGACACGCCATTGTTAACCAGTAAACAGGTCATGTCAACGTGCTGTTGGAGAATCTTGTTCTTTGGCATTTTAAATAAAATGTGGAACATATTATTTTTATTTTTGCCAAATGTGAGATTTGGATCTAGTTTGTGCTCAGCAAGTAGCGCAGCGGTAGCGTCAACATGTAAACGCTTTACTGCTTGAAGATATGCTGTTTCTAGTTGTTCTTTGGTGAAGTGAATATTCCGCAGGAGCCAAGTTAAACAGCATTTGTGTCTATCATTTGCAATAGCTATTTCGAGAACAGATTTTTGACTATCCTCAACACAAAAGTCTATGTGGTAGGATTTGAGCAGATTAAGCAAGTTTTCATCAGGTTGAATAAGTCTAAAGAGATCATGAATCAAAAATGATGACTCAAGCTCACTTGTCCACAGAGATTCAACAAAATCTTTCCCCTTTTCGTCCACAATTGGCTGTAAAATGGACGTAAAATCGTCACAGTTATATTCCTTTAGGCAACTGTGAAGAAACTGTAAGATTTGTGTGACGTCGATACGGTGTTTTGTCAATTTGATGAGTTGTTTTGCAAGAACCGGGTGCAGTCCAGGTGACAATACGGGAATATTGTGACTGAGGTCCTTATTTGTAAGAAGATCTTGGTTAACGGTAGCTAAATATGTAAAGATATCTCTTTGTCCTTTAACAATTCTAACAGCTTGCGTCAAAGAGTCGCAAACGCAAATATATATTAAAGTAGAAAACTTATTGAATTCAGAAATTATGTATTCTTTAAAATCACGCTTTTTAAGTAGATGTTCAACCAATGAATAATTCCCACGACTTACTGCAAAATGCAGGAGTGTGTATTCTTGCATATTAATATCAGTAATAGACCTTCCGTAATTGAGTCTCAGATAATTTTCAAATACCCTTGATGATGATGATGACATGTTGTCCCCTGCAAACACTGTGCAGACAATCAAGAAATGTTCAGAGTAAATTTTGCTATATTTTGAGATCATTGTAAGAGGACACAACAGCTTGATGAACATTCTCTCGTAGCAGCCATATGCACAAGCCTCTGATATCTTTTGTAATATTGGGACTGGGACGATTGAGCGATAACGAGTTTAATACCTTCGTAATTAAAGAGGTATTCGTCAATAAAGTAACATATTAAGTTATGTCTGAATTCGTGTTTTCAATGTTAGTTTTCTAATTTTCAGAGTTGCTCGTTTGGACTGAAGGACTTGATTAAAAATAGTGCGCACTTTTTAACGTTCCAGCTAAAAGAAATGGAGTCCAATATGTACTGCGCCAAGAAATATTCTGCTAAGGTCCTGTGAATAAACCTGGGAACTGGCGGAGTGCATTTCGATTCAATTATTCCGACATTGAAAATATCCTGTAGTGATAACTTTTGCTGCTCCTTAGGGGCAGCAAACTATTTTTGGGACCTTCCTTGGATATTTATAACAATTCTCAGGAAGGTTGTAGAAGAACGTATTAAATTCAATAACCTTTGGAAAATTATGAATTTTCAATGTTCGCCAAATTAGAGATAGTTTTAGAAATTTCACTAAAATTTAATGAAAATAATGAAATTAATATAAATATCAACTAGTCATGTTAACCATGATGGAAAATATGTAGCTGAATGTGTGTAATGTTCGATAGGCGCCTCGCGGCGTCCCAGTCATCGTCGACAAATGACAGTTGAATCTATGTCACTCAAATACATTGATCAACTGTTTAATATCTATCGATCGATCTATGGAATAAAAAATTTTTACAAGGGGCGCACAACCCCTTCTCCCGTCCTTAGAGGACCGAATTTACCTCATGTCCCTGAAGAAAAGTTTATCAACTTTTTATGCGCTATCGATCTATGGAATAAAATTTTTTGATCCGGGGCGCACCCACTCCTTCCCCAGCTCCCTCGTCCACAGGGAAGCAAATTGACCCCATGTCCCTCAAGCAAAGCTGATCAACCTTTCACGCTCTATCGATCTATGGAATAAAAATTTTTGATCCGGGGCGCACCCACCAATTCCCCAGCCCTCACGTCCACAGGGAAACAAATTGACCCCATGTCCCTCAAGCAAAGCTGATCAGCCTTTCACGCTCTATCAATCTGTGCAATAAAAAAATGTGACCCTGGGCGCACCCACCCCTTCTTTCCGCCCTCATGTCTGCAGGCAACCGAATTGACGTAGTGTCGTTGAAGCAAAGTTGGTTAACTTTTCATCCTTTATCGATCCGTGCAATAAAAAATTTTGCCCATAAGGAAAGCATGTAAATATACTCGCGGCGCCCTTCCCTTAGGTTTGGTTTGGTAAATATACTCCTGGGTCTCAAAGTCTTGCAGGGCGGTCCTAACTACCTAAGGCACCTGTGTACCAAATTTGGTGTAAATCGGTCAAAGGGTAGCGTGCACGGACAGACAGACAAAACAAACTAAAAGCATAACTACGCTAAATCGAAGATTCAGCTACGTAATAAATTGTTATGCCACAACTCTCGATGCAATTTTCATTTGTTAACAATTTTAAATAACTTTGATTATCTTCAGATTGCTTTCAGTCATTCAGTTTGCCTCGAAGTAAACATCCCTAGAAATAACTGCTTCAATGATCGATTGTTTGGGCCCACCCATATTAACTGTTGTGAGAACAGTTTAATAATTAATACATCAAATACTTTTCTAGTATTTCGGGAATTCCAAATTTTAGATCAAATTAAAAATTCTCGTCAGCCAAGCAATTGCATATCTTTTTTTAATTTATAAAATTCATGACAAATAAACTTCAATCTACAGACATGAACTGTGACCACCCAAAAATAAAAATCCTGAGTTCTGAGAATTTGAACGCTCTGTTCTCACGGCGAACACAAAGTGAATGGTTTAATTATTATTTTACCGTAAAATCTGAACGCTATGCGATAATTTAAAGGACAATTAGTGTAGTGGGAAGCAACAGAAATCGCAATTTCCTAGCCCCTGCCCAATTCCTTCTTACTTATCATACAATACCAATTTCAATCAAACACTCTCTAATTTACAATTTTCAATTAAACTATTAGTAAACACTGCCATTTAATTTTTAACCTTATCAATCAGCAATACACGCCTTTCTAGCACACAAGGGAAAATTTATTGTCCTACTATTTATTTTTATCATTTTGGTTTGGAATCGTCCCTTAACAAGATGTACTCTTGAATTTCGTTAGCCTCCCCATCCAGCTTTTCCAGATCCTTGATGCATTTCAGCGTCTTCCGAACTCGTAGTCTGGAAAGTTGTATAAAAAATTGTGGTTGGGTTATCATTTGTTTCGCATCAAACATGGCTTATTTTAAAATGTGAGATGTGAGATGTCCATACCTGCACAGGTGCCTCAAGCTACACGCTTCGTTCAGATCAAAGTCCGTTTTCCACTTTTTCAATTCATCAAACTCTTTCCGCAGCTTCCAGTTTGCAAAAGGACAAAGGGTCTCACCGTCCATGAAATCCTGTGACGCTTTGGCTCCTGCGGCAAATATCATTTTAAACATTTTGAGGTAGCCAGCATGGAACTCGAAATTCGCGTCGATAACCTCTTCAGACAGGTCCAGTCCATGGGTTATCAGCAGCATAGTGGCTTTGACGGGCCAAAATTGAAGGGGATCATTGGGGCGACTTACGCAACATGATTGAGGGTTGGAACACGCATCTGCCAACTGACCTCGCAGAACCTGAAAAGGACTTGCCATGTTTTCGATGGAATTTAGCCGCAGGTTCTGGATATTGAGCAGGGTTTTCAGAAGCACTAAAATTTCTGTAGAGTTCCAGGAGAAGTTGAGAGCAAAGACGGAGAATATACACTTCCGCTCCCATTGGAAATTAATTTCCGGACCGGCGCTTAGAGTGGACGCAATAAGATTTGTGAGGGTTCGGACATCTTGCTCATCCACGAACGGATTCCTTCCGGCGAACTGAAGACCTCGGAGCAGAGCATAGATGGAGGGAACCAACTCTCGAGCACCGCCGTCACCACAATACTCCATCCACTTCAAGGCGTCGTTGCGAATTAACCCGTCACATTTTTGAAGCACTTTGCTAACGAACCGTAGATCGGATCCTTCGATGGCCAGATGAAACTCTGCAGCTCCTTTCCAAATGTAAGTGGATGTGGCGAGTATCTTATTCAGAAGTTTTATTCGATCAGTCCGTCCCCCGAATTCTGTTTCGTATCCAAATCGGAGCAGAAGCTCCACCGGGTTTAAACTGGACACGGGCTCCCACGCACTGCAATTAAAAAAGGACAGAATTAATTTAAAGTCATCTTCTGTCTTGAAATAAATGATAAGATCTTACTCAGTTGTTAAGTTTCTTTTCATGAAGTCAGAAAAATTCCGGCGTCCGTCAAAGTTTCCCCGGATATTTAAATCCGCTCCTTTTTCAATCAAATATCCGGCACTGTCCCACTGTTGCCTCCACATCAAGATAAGCACTGGGGTCAGCTCCACTTTTCCTTCCGTTTTACAATTGACCTCCGCCCGCGCCGTTTCTACTAACCATTTAATCATCTCCGGTCTGGAACCGGAAATGGAAGCCACATGAAGCAAAGTGAATCTGGACACCTTGGCGATCACATCAAATGTGCACCCATGGCCATCCACCGAATTCAATTTGAGCTCTAAAATGGAATCCGACTCCGCATTCACGTCCCATCCACACCTAATGTAGTGCGAAATGAGTTTTTTGGTAAACTCCACCCGGAGTTTCTCCTCAAATGCTGATGGGTGGAGGCAGTGAAGTGCCCACCGATCTCCAATCTTTCCCTCTGCCAGCTCACCAGGAGAGAATTTTTCAAGTAGAGTGCATGCCGCCTCAGTGTCCCCCTCCACCAAACGGGAAAACAACTCACTGAACTTGGACTCCTGGCAGAGGGCCTTCAGAAGGATACCCACCACCTCCGAATTCCTGTAACCCTTCGAGACGACCCTGTCCAGAGCGGTGTATTGAGTGTTGTTGTAAACGGATGATTCATTCACGTCCAGTCCAAAGTCCTCACTCAACAAATAAGCCAGAATGTCTGGGCGATCGTTGTCCACAGCCGTGTGGAGTAGGGGGTGAATATTATTCTTCCCAAGTTTTTCATCAGGGGTGGTGGCCAATATTATGGGATCTCCAACGAAGACCATAGTCTCAAGAGACTCTAGATCGCCCACATAAATGGCCACTTGGCAAGCAGAATAGCCTTCCGAGTTACGTGCATCAGGTTTCGCGCCATTTTTGAGAAGACATTGAAAGAAACTCCGATTCTTGGCGTGAATTGACGCACATAAGGCGTTAACTGCCGGATTCAGAAAATTAAACTTGACAGGTGAAACTGTGTTGTCCATGTCGTAGCCGCATTTTTTGAACAATTTGATGAGCCGGTCAAGAAAGGGAATATCTGCCTCTCTTAATTCAAAACAGGCGAGATGATGGAATGTCGGCTTGCCTTTTACTTTGTGGTGAGCCAGAAGTTGCTTCCGGTCTTCAGGAGAGGTCCGTCTAATACAAGCCTTGAGTTCGATGAACGCTTTCTCAAAATCGCCATTTTCCAGAGCTTCCTCCATCTTCAGGCTGATATGTAAAACAAATTCCAATTACAGTTTAAATTCTACCCAAAAATATGTAAAAACTCGACCGACTAATTAGTTACTTTTAACAAATGTCACTTAAATAAAAAAGTGCCATCCTCTTCACTTCAAACTTACCTTCAGGAAAAAGCTCACTGCTAACTGAACTTGAAATTAATTTATTCAATTAAAAATAAGATATGGGGCTGTGCTAATTTTACTTAATTTTTAAAAATAATTTTAGTTAGTGGTGCTTACAAAAATAGATAAGGTAAATGGATTAGCTGGTTATAAGGTAACAGAGTGAACGTACCTAGGATACTCACCTGTTGTTGTGATTTTCCACTTTATCTAGCATGGAAAGGTATTCCCCAAAATATGCTATCCTGTCCACGTTCTCTGCCAGATTTTCTCCAACAACGAGCGCAACTCTTTGTTGTCATCTCTTTCGTCCGCCACAGCATTTTAGCTGAGAATCAATGCGCTTTGATTACAATTAAAATATACAATTTTGTCAATTAAAAAATTGTGTCTAAATAGCTAAGAAGGTAAGTTTAAATTAAATCTGCTCCTGTTTTTTAATTTAATTTGCTCTGAGCAACATTGTTGGACCGTCCCCCCTTGAACACGATAGTCTCGGATTTTGCCGGCTTGATATTATTTATGTAGCATCCCATGAAGATATAATCTGTGAAAAGTTTCATGTCTCTACTCTCATGTGTGTGGATATGGTGGTGCACACCTCAAAATTCGTGGTAAAAGACGAATCAATTGTTATTACTCCTTTATTTTAGCACGTATGGGGCTAAACTTTTGCATGATGGTAGACCATCACGCAGGTCATATTCGCACATGATTACTCTATAATAGTCATGTTTCATAACCAAGTAAAAAAATAAATGGCATTTTAAAAACGTTTTCGTGAATTACATGGGACCCTAGCCCTTAGACATGGACTGAAATTTCAAAGTCCTTTCGTGAATTAGAAAGCCACCGAAAAACTCTAAAATGCCTCTCTTCAGATTTTTGAATTTTGCCTTTTTACGGAAGTTATTGAGGTTTGAAACATTTTGGTACATTTTTGGTAAAATAGGACCACTTTATTTAAAGGTGTGGTGTATGTGCGCATTTTCATAAATATTTACCATATAAGCACCATAATGTTAAGAAAAGATAGGGCTTTCGATTGCATATTTGCCTGTTATGCATTCAGCACTAACGCAAGCGGTGTGATTTTTTGAAGTTGACAAATCGTTAAAACTCGAGCACTTCAAATAATGTTCTAACGATTGCATTGGCACAGTAAAATATTTTTATTGGCGGTTTTCTGCATTTAATAGAGCAATCATTTCTGGTTTTGGTTCACGAAAGGACTTTGAAATTTCAGTCCATGTCTAAGGGCTAGGGTCCCATGTAAT
>JAHZMV010005726.1:0-55764 GCA_027743765.1 Coecobrya sp. COE2
TTTAGACTACAAAATTTTATACGCTTTTTTAAGAGATACTAAAGATAACTCATGCAAATTTTTAAACAAATCGGAGGCGGTTAGTTTCGACGGCACCCATTGTAAGAGTAAAAGTGAGTACAAGTACAGCGAGCAGCAGCATGTTTTGTTTATTCAGCCGATGATGATATAATCCGTGTGACAACATTAAACAAGTCGAGTCGAGGACTCATAATATTTGCACGACTCGTTACACTTGCACTTTTCTTCAGGTGAAGCATAATAATAAACGTGAAATGTGATCTAATTGTATATAAAGTGCCATATGCATCTAATACTTCAACAACTACTTGCTTTACTACACAAGTTTGTTTTTGCATGAGATGAGATGAGAGGCAGCCAGTGGCATCAAAAAATATATTTTGTAACACACTTAAAATGCTCAGGGAATCCTTATGAATACTATCATTGTAAAGTGTCGTAGTAGTAGAATTGTTAGGATGTTTTAGGGATTTGTATAACGACAACACTTACTACTTCATTTTAAATCTCTCATAGAGCGTTCCTTGATGATATTATGGGATATTATGTTCAGGTCCTCGAGAAAAAACTATCCTGTAATACTTATGTAAGTAGAAGGTATGTACGCCTCTGCTGCTACCATCTTCCTTAACACGCCTAGAGGGCCTAGAGGTAATCTGAGGGAAAAGTCTAACGAGTCGAGAGAAAGTGAGATCCCTTTTTGCAACCATTCAAGTTCCATAGGCTATCGTACCACTTACTCTGCTGCTGCTCTTGTCAGATAATACTTGGGAAAGCAACAGAAAGCGAGAGAGATACAAGAGGAGAGAAAGCACAATGTTAGCAAAGTCCCACTGAAATTTTCCTATTTTTTCGAGAAGAGGGATAGAAAACGGTTTATAGCTACGAAAAGCGACACCAAAAAACCCTGAGAGATGCCTTTGGCAGCATCCTCTTCATCTCTCTCGCTTCATTCTCTTATGCTTCCGATATCTCCATCAAACATACTCAAACACTTGTCACGATGATTTGTCGAAAGTCGAGCGACAAAATGAAAAGTTATATGGTTGAAAAAATATTTTTTCAAAAAAGTTTTGCTCTCTCTTCGTCTTCAAGTGTCATTGAATTTTTATACGATTTGTGTGGAGATTGCCGTTAGAAATAAATTTTAAATGCTAACATATTCCAGCCCGCAACAAGCACTCCCTCCAGGGTAGAGACAGTCCCTCCTTTTTTCTGCCATTACACAATATCATTGTCGTTTATCATTCTGTGCCATCAATACTGTCAAATAGATGAAAAGACTTTCTAAAAAAACTGGACAGTCTTCTTTATTCTTAAGGACAAGTCTACTTTGTAGTAATCACCCTCTGGCCCAAAGTTGTTTGATAACCTCACCAAGGCACTTCATTTCCTCTCAAAAGTCCAATTAATTCCTAATAAATTAATGTATTGATTTTGATCAAATCCTCATCCCTCATGAAACTTTATCTGGCAGACCTGTGTACATTTGGCTTAACTTTATATACATACATATGTCTGTGCCAGTATTCTTCAAATTTATATGGGAGACGGTACTAATGGGAAGCGTTACTGTTACTACTGCTGGTATAATAATGAAATTGGCACGGTGTCGTCACGTGGATGAAACTATGGGTACGGATTTAGTAGTTAGAACTTTTGACTGGCTTTCTACCAAGAGGATATTCGTGGAACGTGTCCTAAATAGGATTTGTGTCCATCTACTCGTTAAATTTCGACGTGCTTAAGAGGCGGAGCTTAAATTTTTTTTCTCTCAAGCAAAATTTAATTTATAGGGAAAAGGGTAAAATAGCAGAATAAGCAGTTATATAAGCGTTTTAAAATGCTTCCTACCAACTACGGTATATCCACAGGAAAACTGTGTGGTATTGCATGTCCAGAGGTCATTTGCTAATTTATGTAATTTTCCCCTTCCGGTGCTGGTATCCTATCGTATATCATCCTGCTGTATCCCTATCGTTATTATTTACATGGTTTACCATATCACGATGATACATTATTTATCCACGTGATTTCAGTATAATTTTCTTTGTTTGTACTGTTGTTGTTATAAGCTCTTCCACTTGACTAGCTTTCTCTGCCTTTGCCCGGATGATATATGTTGTTATATGTCTATACACAAACACCACTATATACACTCTTCTTCTCGGTGGAGTTATTTGTTTGCTTACCTTTTTTGTTGGGTTACGTTACGTTGTTATAAGCCCCACTATTACTTGTACTTGTTCTCTGCCAACATTAGAGAAAACTTTCTCCTTTTCTCTCTCTCTCTCTCGCTCCACATTTTTATTTAAGTTTCAGCAGAAAGAAAGAGAATGGTGTTTAGGAGTGTTATGAATGTTGTACGATATGCTCAGGTGAAGTTCATGTAACTACTGGTAGTAGTAATCTAAAGTGGTCCTGGTTTTTTTTCTTTTCTGTATAAAAAATGTATTTCGTGTTGGTGAAAAATGAGTTGTGAAAACCGGATGGATGGAGGAGAGAGCAGAGTAGTTCTTGAGCAGAGCTCTTGGGGATGCGGATGCTGAGATGAAGACGAAAAGAATGAGATATGAAGCAAAAAGGTATATAGTAGTTCAACTTCTGTAATAGGTTTGTACATTCATAGATGCATGCATCATCAACATTTAATATAAAGTAAAGTCTCTTTCTCTTCCTGTCTCTGTCTCTCTCTCTCCTTGCCATATTTTTAAGGGATATTTTCTTTTCGTCAGAGATTAAGGTATTAGGGTTCTCTCTCTGGTGTTTTGCGTGCTGCTGATGATGCTACAGTAGTGGTGATGGTAGTTGGAGCCGTGCACCTGATCGTCATCTAATCTTGACGAGGACGACGACGACGAAAATGTTGCTGTGTTGTTTGTTGCTTGCTGGGTTCTACCTCTGCTTTTGCAGCTGCACAAATGATGATGATGATTATGATTGAGGTATTCCAAAGAGCGATATAGCACGGCACGGGCTTTTGGTCCAGATCCAAAAAAGAAATATGTTGTAAGAGAAGAAGCAAAGGAGAAGAAGTAAAAGTCTCACAAGTGCCTGGTCGTTTATCATCATTTCGTATTATATACTTTAGTCAAACAAGCTAGACAAGAGCCCTTGTCTCCCTTCTTGTGTATGTCTATACATGTTATGTTATATGTTCAATAATAGTATAAGGAAATGAAAAGACGACTACTACCTCCTCTCTACAAACCTGACTCACTCACTCCTTAACAGCAGCAGTAGCAGCAACAAACGAGTATCAATCTTCCTCATTTCTACTTACCTCTACTTCCCTCCTACCATCCATCCACTACCTTTCACATGGCAGGCTACTTTCTCATTTCCTCATCCTTGGCAGCCCCACATAAATACTTGCTCGGATGCAAAGTGGTAAGCACGTATGTATACATACCTACCTATATATTACCTGACAATAATATCCCTTGGTTTTGTTGATGATGACGATACTTACCTAAGCGGTTTGACTTTTCCTCCGGTACCACCATCACATATAAATATTATATATACCCAAAGCAACCTTGCTTTTGTTCTTTCTTTCTAAAGCTGGAGAACGAACGAAAAAAATCTCTTACTTTCATCTATTTTTTTCACTTTCCCTTCCAACAACAGATCAGAGGAGGTGGAAGAAGAGAAGAAGAAAGAAAAACAATTTTCTGCTCCATTCTTTTTCCTACCGTTTTTTTTGGGCCCTACCACATGGGTAGAAGGAGAAAGGAAGATCTCTCTCCTTTATCTTCGACGACACACGTAGGATGGTTAACATGGTAGGTAGGTAGAAATGTATCGAGGAGAGAAAAGTCTACTTGCTACACGGTTTGCTTTCTTTGCTACCTTTTAGAAGAAGGAGCTCGTCTAATAAATGCAATCTCCTTTATTTCTCCCAGTTTCTAGTACATGACATAACACGCACACATCCTCTACTACTCACCCAACATCCATATTCATAAAAGCGCACATAGTGTGGTACTTACTTACTGGGCAATCCAGTAGAAAAAACAGCGTGCAAGTAGCTATTATGAATGGGTAAATTGTGCGTGAAATTTCCCTATTAGATGATTATATACCTTATATATACCTACTGTCCTATATATGGCCTAAATCCGCTTTTACTCTCCACGTTTAATCTAAACTATTCTTCTGTCGTCTTCGTGAGCCTTGAGAGAGTATGGTATGAGCAATCAAAATAGTTTTAAAAGTAAAACTTGTACTTTTTTCTTCTTCTTCTTTATCCACTTGCTCTTTACAAGCAAGTTCTTGCTTAAACCTGCCAATATCGGCCAGTCTAAAAAAAAGATAAAAAAATATTCTAGTCGAAGATGATACCACGCTTCACCGATGAACCGATTTTTTTCAATCCTCAATTCAAACAGAATAGACACAAAGTGTTCCCCTTTTTTGCCTGTAAAACGGTTACTAGTAGTAGTGGAGTGTGGCAGTAATGAAAGTATTTTACAAATAAAAGTAGAGAGAATTCAGAATAATGTATTTTTTCCAGAGAGCTGTAAAATGGAGAAGAAAAAAAGGAATTGTCGCAGAGAAAGGATTACATTTTCCTGTGTCCGTCTTCCAATGTGTCGTGTCGTCGTCATACGGTATTTATATTTCTCTTGGGACGTAGTATTCACGCCATAAAAAAGAATGCAAGTGCACAAAAGAGAAAGAGGGCTCAGCATGTTCCTCTTTCTCTTACTTTCTCTCTCGCCGCTCCACTTGTTTCTTCTTCACGGTGATGGCTGGCCATGCAAAAAGGAGTATGTATGGAGGAGTGAGTGAGAGGGCCTTAAACTTTCCACCTGGCTCGTTTAGTCAAGTGTTCAAATTGCCAAAAAATACTTGGGCAAAAGACATAGCCCATATCGTTTCTTCATGTGCCGCCGCTATACATCAGGTTCGGGTTCTCTCTTTCTTCTTTCTCTTTTCCGTCCTGGTTTTATGTCAGCAGGGAAAACAAATGGGTTACACATTTCGTAGAGGAGAACGTGTGGAAAAATAGAGCGAACAAAATAAATACACAATGAGAGGAAAAAAGTTGGAAGTTAGAGAGTGCTGATGAATTGAATAATTCGAGGCAATTGTTACACACATTTTCAATTCAAAAGTGTGATGGAGAGAGTGAGAGAGAAAGAGAGAGAATCATCCTACGTAAGTACCACCCCCACACGTGTGTGTGTTTGTTTGTGTATCGTTGTCACATTTAATAGAAGAATAAAATAAAAATAAATAAATCTTTTGTGTGTATGTTTCTGACGCATATGTTGTGTTCCTGTTGACACTCTGAGTGAAATGGCAACAGAGAGAGGGAGAAAGGTGAGAATATAGTAGAAAAACAGACACTATATGTGTGTATGTGTGGGTGAGTTATCTATTGTTGTGTTGTCACTTGTGATTTTGATGATGATGACAATGATATGTGCTTGGAATGTAATAATGGTAATAAACCTGGGGAAAAGGAGCATCACAGCTCTGCTCGCACCAGGACAAGTTGACTAGTGTGATAGTATAGTATAAAAAGTAATGTGATGGACTGACTGACTGAATTGTCTTCGTGAATACAACTGACACTCAATGGGGTCATCCGAGAGTAGGAGCGAGTGAGTTACTCCACCTAAAGCATGCTGCGCTGCTTTAGCTACCTGTGTTTTATCCAGATTTCTGTAGATAGAAAATTTACTTTCTCTCAAAATATCCATTCGTCTTTTTAGAATGCTGGAGAAAACCAAATGTATTTAGTTGCTGGTATGCTGCTGCTGACAGTTGACAGTCAACTTTCTCTCCAATCCCAGGCTAAAATTGAAAATTACTTGGCTGACTTGATGAAGACCTGTGTGTCGGATGGTGAGGTCGGAATAAGAGCACAATATTATTTATGTATGTAGGTATACTATAGAGTGAATGTATGGGATAGGTGAGCAAGATAGGCAGTGGGTAACTTTTGTAGCCAGAGGAACGTGATAGTAGAACTGAAGAAAGGAACGATGCACTTGTTAAAATTATTTTCCTGTAGAATAATATTTAATTTGCATTGATCACGGTATACGGTACCCTTTCGCATTTTAGATTATAATGAGATTTGAAAGGGACAGGACGCTCTAATTAGATTTTGTGGCTTTTACACACGGTGCGGTAATGGTGGTGGTACCGGAGGAACGAGGTAGTGGTGCACCGAACATGCCTTACTCTCTTCTCTTATTAATTTTCAGCACTCACTCAGAATCTGCTGATTTTACTATTTAAAGAGAGTGCGAGAGAGAGAGAAGCCAACATTATATTTATTCCACATTTATCCGTTAGTTAAATTTGGGAATAAAAGCGATCCAAATTAGACATGATTCAAGTAGGACTTTTCCTTCCTTTTTAAGATCTAAAGATCGTCTAATAGAGAGCATGAAAGAATGAACTCTGTAATTTGACGCGTTTAGAACTTTTAACTTTTTGATTCACAAGAATTGACATGCTGCCTATTTACCTCATTTTTTCATAAACCCTTTTGCAAATACGACCGACGATGGGTAGTAGGGAGTAAAAACGAAATTGGACTCATTAAAATCAACCTACTGTCGGATTTGTGAGGAACATTTTCTGAATACAAAGGAACTTGCACAAAACAAAACAAGGTGAGTTGGTAACGGAGCTTCGGGTTAGCAGCGCAATCTATGTTTGCTCTTATAAAGAACACGAAAAGTGAAAGTTGTGAGCAACGTTTACCAGCTTTCTCGAACAACTTCTAGAAGGAAGCACTGGTAGTCTACATCATCGCCATCTTGTTTTCATCGTCCCTTTCAAACTCTGAATCTCGCTAAGCATCTTTCCGTTGTAATGCCACGAAAGAACGGTAGTGTTCACCAGATAATGTCGCTGAGAATGCATAACACGAACAAAGACATGTCACCACAACAGCGTTGTGAATTGGGAAAACGTACACGTTTGCTTCATTATTATAACCAAAGCAATTTATTCCATCAATTTTTCGCTGCTGCTCAGCATTTCCAATTCTGACGCCATGTGTGACTATGGATTTATTTGTGCTCAGAGTTAAAAATTTAGAGAAGCCTACAGTCCGCTAAATGCTTGATCAAAGTCACGAAAATGTGATGTGTCATTTATGACTCCAAAAAGAGCAGCACGTGTTCACGTGAAAAGGGAACGAATACTAAAAAAACTAGTTAGCCTTCTTGATCCTCTGGGGAGATTCTCTGTTGCTAAACCTGCTTTTAAAATGATGATTGTTGGCCAACAAGTTTTAAAGAAATTATCAGAGGAAATAAATGGTTTTTTGTTTCTTTGAAAGTTCCAAGCTGGTAAAAACTGGTGAGAGATTACGAGTTTTCTGTGACGACGATACTATTTTCTGGTGATGTGAGCACGCTGGGAAAAGGAATACTGCAAGTTTTAGTAAGAAAAGTTTGATGATTCCCGTTGGCGTCTCCCTTAATGACTTGTTCATCTAGTACAATAAATGTGTACACATGTACCAGCGAGCAACAAAGTATTTTATCCACCTACGTAGTACATTATGGTGAGGTGTTGGCAAAAGTGGTGGCAGTAGATGGATGGATGTGGTGATGATGTTAAACGGAAAGTGGTGATGTTGTGCCACTTCAATGATTGCACACCTTCCTTTTCCACCTTCTTTACAATTTTCTACTCTACCTATCTATAATATCCTTCCTACTTTTATATGCATTACATAATATACACTACTTGCGTAACTTTCTTGTCAAGGAGTAGAGAGAAAAAAACAAAAAAATAATTTTAGAGAGGATCTGAACAGAAAGTAGTGTGGAGAAAGGGAGAGAGAGAGGATGTAAGGTTTGGTTATATGGCCTCAGGACAGAAATGTTATTACTTCAACCAACTAACTCAAATTCTGGAGTTGTAGTATTCTCTGCAAACTAAAAGATACTACGACATCTAGATAGGTATACGCCTACATAGTTGGTTAGTTAACACACTGCTCACTACATACATGGTACAATCACCACCACTTTTACCACAAATAGAAAATTTTCTTATTTCATCCTTTCTTCAATCTCTCATGCTCATATAATCAGCCCGCCTCTATTTCTCTCTCTTTCTTCCAACTTTCCTCGGTATCTCATTGAAATTGCAAACTTGGTGGACAAGAGGAGTATTTCTTGTTGGATTAAAGAGGAAAACGAAGGTGACATTTCTACATTATCTCCCCGCTGCGTCCTCTGTCAAATATGTGATTATTATGTCGTATAAGGGAATTTCTGTATTTATTATTGCCGTAGTACTAGTGTGGCGTGTTTGTCCGTCTTTCTGTTAAAGGTTGATCAGAAATGCCAATGTGGAATCGTAAAAGACATCCTCTGCATACATTTTAGACTAGATACATGAGCTTGATTGAAAATATTGTCTCCGGAAATTTATTTACGATACGTTCGTTAGTGTAGCGAGTAGTGTTCTTCTTGCACAAGGTTTTTTAGGTTAAGAAGCCGACAAATGATGAAATGAAAGGAGAATAAATTGAAATTCCACGAATCACTCCAATCGTATTTTTTGCAAAGCATCAAACAGTAATTTAGAATATGTGTATATCTACCTATCTGATTTTGATTCCTCATATTTTACCTAATAAGTAATAACGAAAAGTAGGTAAGGTAGGAATATATTCACACACAAAGAATCGTGTTCACTTCTCTGTTCTCAGGTTTACCAGGTGTTGCCAGCTCAGCCATACCACAACTGTCGTCAGAAAGAAGAACATGAATGCCACAAGCAGCACAGCTTTGCCCAATTTACTTCAGCGTCGTCATCATCATAAGTCAAATTCCTTTCTCTCTCTCTTCTTTCAGAATTAGGAATTGATTATGATAGATGAGTTAAAGCAGTAAAAAAGTAGGATTTCCAGTAAAAATTCCTCATCGACGACAATGAGCACGTGTGTTTTCTGGATTGTGTGCTACTTTTGCTAATAACTTGGCATACCAACCTACCTGCCTAGGTACTACAATCACCACTTACATTACAAGATTTTATTCTCAGCTCACCGAGCATTCAAAATAAACGGGAAAGCAAAACGGGGGATTAATAAGAGTAAGTAATTGGGAAACCAAGTGAGAGGAAAAAGCGGAAAAAATTATGTCCAATTCCACCGTGTCATCATCATCATCATCATCACTAGCATTACATGACGCCTTTGGCTTGTGAAATTCATCATTTTTGTATGTGATATGTCTAATATACATTACGAGATTATGCTGTAACGGTAGTGGTGGTGGAGGTAGGGTACTTTTTTCCCTATCAAATAAGTAGGGTCACCATTCAAAGCCCTTTCCGCTTTTGTCCCGTGTGATAAAAGGCGCTTTTGCCACAAAGGCTCTTTACAATCCCGGAAATGAATGAGACTATTCTACTAGCTAGTTCTACTCTTTCTCTCTCTCTACTATTCTATTTTGATAATAAAACTTATTTGTCTGTTTAGCTGATAGCTTTCAGAGGATTTCTCCCTTTTTGACTTTTTTGTTTAACCAATTTTACTCATCAGCACTCACGATCGTAGCAGCAGAGGAGCGGTGCTCTTGTTCCTTTCTCTCGCATTCAAGCCTTTTTTCCATTTATTCTCACGAGGACGATGAAAATGATGAAGGGCGGATGACTACTGGGATCTGTGTGATCATCATCATCATGAAAAGTCGACTTTCTCCAAGTGAATGGGAACTTTGAAGCATATGGTGGGATATTTGGTGGTGATGCTACTGGTCATAGCTTTTTCGGCCTCTCTCTCTGTCTAGCTAGATGTATGAATGAATTGGAACAAAGACTTTGTATGGTATTTGCAACAGCCGTTGTTGTTACCGTTTTAGCTTGTTCCCCGGATGATACGATGACCATGGACCGTGTGTATGTAGCCGTGTACAATAGTAATCATTTATTGATTTGCTTTCATCCGGATTTTCCCCTTTGTTTCGCTCGCTCCCTCACCCGTGCTCTCGCTCTGTGTCAATATTAGATTATTTGGAACACAAAAAACAAAGAAGAAAGGCTTTAGTCAGTCGTACTCTCTCAATACCAAATCGGAGAGATTTCTCACAGGAAATGCTCTTGTTGCACGTCAATAGATGACCATCTTCTTTTTATGGTGGCGATGATGAAGATTGGTTAGCTTTGTCGTTGCCATCATCATCACTCTGTACTGCTGTGATGATGATAGAGAAGAAAATAATGCTTTGCGAAACAGCATCATGGGAAAAGTGAGATTAAACGAAAGAGAGAGGAAATGGAAAGGACAATACAATGATACAATAATACAAAGCGAAACGATGAGCAAATACATTGTAATGAAGATAATGAAGTTAGTTTGACGTGGGGGAGCGGAGAGCAGCAAACAATAAAGCTGTGATGATGTAAAAGGACTGGCTGCTAAATTAAAATCGGATAATGGACATTTGCTCTTTGACTCCACTGGACCTTATTACATTGACGGATGTAATAAGTATTTCTGGATAAATAGGATGTGAAGAGTGGAAGATAGGGCTAATAAAGGCCATTACGAAATAAACTGATGATGCTATTATTGGCAAGTCAAATGTAGAAGCGTAGAAATCAAAATCAAAACGGAAACCGACTGTTTACTTACTGGCACGTAAATTAGCTTTCGTTTTGATTGTGATTGCGTCACAATTCAATCAGGAAATGGGAATTAATTGTTTGTCAGAAATATTGATGATGAAATATTGTGTTCCCATATAAAAAACCAGCATCAAAAATATATATAATCCATTAGGCCCATTGTTCGTTGAAGCATTATCACCAATTGAACCGTGTGTGTGCAAACGGTAAAGCTAAACATGGCAATATTTAAACTTTAATGTGATTTTCCATGAATCACCAGCATGATTTTGCTGTTTCTAAAGTTATACAGCTACTCGGTTATAGCTATTTCCAAATTTCTCATTTTACCCACTCGTCAAAATCACATTTTCACCATCCGCCACCCAATAGACTTGCAACAACATTTTCGCGCATTGTTATCATGTTGGTAATACTGTTGAGAATTACTACACCGGAAAATAAAGTAGTTGCAAAGCACGTCATACAGAAGAATGCATACTATTATATTCATCCATTTTATTTCAAAAAGATGCATACACAGGAGGAAAAATACTATTCCTAAATTGGCAGGTTATGATGATGATTCCAATCTTGAACAAGAAATACAACTATGCATACTGTAGTAACAACGTTCATTCAACTGGAAAAGACTTGATTGTAAAGCAAATTGAAATTTCTGATTGAGGATCGTATGAAACGTGACACGAATATGAAGAAGATGATGATATACAATCTAAAAAAATCAAATATGGAAGAATTACAGTGTAGGTATTTTGGAGCAAGAATAGTTCAAAAAAATAAACCAGTTTGCCATAGCTACTTTTGTAGCATTTTAAAATCATGTGCAATCACAGGTAAAAATGTATTCTAGAGTCTGTTGATATACCACACTCCCATGTCGTTTCCAAGTTTTTTATCCATTCTGACAGATGTAAAATGAACAAAATCAAAAATATGTGCACATTTAAACTGACACAGATTTATTACTCAATTCAATGCAATATGGAAAGATAAAGTATTCAAAAAGATTGTTTTTGTGAAAGGCCATTGGTCAATATCTTGACTTTGGAAATGGGAGGGCTCTCAGCAGTTTGTCTAGAAAAGATTTGATTCCGGTGATCTGACAAAATGGGACGGGCAACCAAACCCACCAACTGATAAATCCTGCTCTATCTTTTATCATAAACAAATCATCGTAAACTCCACCAGAGTTTCTCCCAGAACATATAAACGTACATTTTTAGTGATGACCCTGTTGTGTTGGTGGCCTTTTAGTAATTTCCTCTCTGGCATTTATCAATATCACCTCTTATTTATATGTCACCTAATAATTAATAAAAGCAACTAATGTTCTCTTTCTCCCCGTTGTTATTTATTGCTATTATCAATATTTATAAAAGCTCATCATGCACCATGTCCGCTCACAACGGGGTGCATTATTGTACGTACCGAAACAATGCATCATTTTACGATTATTATATAAAATCCACTTCCTTCTCTCTCTCTCTCTGGCGATTTACTTCTCTGTTGGTAGAAGAGATCATCATCATCATCCCATATACACAGACATATACAATTTTTGTTACAGAAAAAGGATAATAATACATAAAGCACTCTCTCTGGAACTAAAATATGAGAGCAGTTTAGCAGGAGAGCAGGAGTAGTAGCAACGTGTTTTTATGTGTGTATGGCCCATCTGTCCTATTCCCTGTAAAATATACGTTTTTCCCAAAGAGATTTGACTAACTATCAAGATTTATGGGGTAATATTTGGGAGTCAATGGCTAAGAACGTATAATCCATGTTTCCTCCTCCAAAAAACCATTCTCAATAACACTCACTTTTACAACTAGGTAGAACGTTCGGAGTATAAAAAAATATAGTCCAGTTTGCTGTGTCGGTTGGGTGATACTTTTCAAGTTGTATTATGACAAACCTACCTATTTAATAGCCTCTGATGGCATGTTCAGCAAAATGTGGTCATAGTACTACATCTTTTAGTACACTTGTGTGACTTGCCGAAAAAAATTGTACAAGGATTGTGTGTCGTAATTTCATTTTTCTCTCTCTTTTTCTTTCTATCTGTCCTTTTTAAACAAAAGCCTGTGTGTGTGTGCGTATAACAAAAGGGTCACAAACGAGGTTCTCCTTGAAATGACGATAATATTGTAGCGTTCGTTTGCTCGTCAAATTTTTTTTGGTGGATTTACTCTTTGTGTGTCCTTCTATATTATTAAATTCATATGTGCAAAATATATAATAATATTATGTATTATTCATGATCATGATCATAGTGCTATATATGCCACTGCTGGAGGCAAGATAAGGTGCTCTTTTATTGGTATCGTTCTGTTGATGTATTTTCGCAAAAGGAAACAAATGGTGACAAGCGCCTGTTGAAAAGGGATTTTCCCGAGATTTATTACTTGCTATATTGCTTTAGTCAACAGTAGTAGAGGAAAATGGTTCATAAGAGCGGGACGGAGAGAGAGAGAGTTCAGGTTTTTTTCTTGAGTGTTCAAAGGGCGAAAAAAAAGAAAGCGGCACAGTTTTCCTTTAAAACTCTCCGGCTGTCTTTATATTACAGTTTAAGAAGGAAAAAACATGAACAGAAAAAACTCGGAAAAGAGAGAGAGAGAGAAAGTGTGTCCTACCATTTCCCATGGTTCCTTGACTACCACCACCACCACGACTACTAATACTTTACTGGCATTGATATTGGTCCTGGTCGGTAGTCAGTCAGGGAGCATCATCAGCAGCCATAAATATGTATACCTATATATAACCTATGTGTAATAACTCCTTTTTACCTATCTTCTTCTTCTTATTGTGTGCTTACTCCTTTTTTCTCTTTCTCTGTGGTTTACATTTTCGGGTTTATCTCCAAACTTTCTCCTTGTCCTTTCTCTTCCCCTCTTCTTCTTCTTTTGCAAGTTGCGCTCTCTCTCCTTGGTTAACTTTTACGAATGATATGATTGCAAGTGAAATTTTATGACAAGTGGAGCGCAAGATAGAGAGCAAAAATGAGAATAGGAGGAGAAAGGGGATAACGAAGAAGAAGGTAAGATGAAGCACAACTTGGTTGTCTACTGCTGCTGTTGGCTATAACACTTGTGACGACGAGAGAAGAAGAAAGAAGAATAGAAACACAAGAGGTTGGAAAAATCTTATTTTTTAGGTTGACAGATGGAAGGAAATAGTAATAATTTTACTTTTATGCATACCACCACTGTTACTAGTAGTAGTAGTTCTCAAGCTTGAGAGAACAACACAAGTGGTGATACTACTGCTACTGTTGCAAGTTTCCCTGGAATGCGTGTAATTTTCTCTGTATTTGTGCCTGGTGGTGGGTAGGTATATAGGTAGCCAACTTTGCTTTTCTCTGAATATTATTATGGATGGATATATAGAGATACTTTTCAAAAAAAATTCAGAGTCCAAGCACGCCAGGATTTTGTGAAACTTGGTCTCTCGCGGGATGCGGTTGCAGTAGAGAGAGAAAGAGAGAGTTAGGAGAATGCAATTCAATATTTTTGCGTATTCTTTACAACAACATAACTTTCTCCTCCTCTCCACTTTGTACTACTACTTGTTCCGATGATCATGATCATGATGATCATGATGCTTCTGCTGATGTTCGTGGTGGTGGTCTTAGATTGCCTCTTGTGTTTCATTTTGGTGCAGAAACAAAAGTCATATATATGGCCAAAGATTTTCTTTTTATATATAAATATGTGTATGTGGTCGGCGTCTTGGCTCTTCCCGATAATCATTTCCA
The DNA here is from genome assembly GCA_027743765.1 of Coecobrya sp. COE2. Classification (NCBI taxonomy): domain Eukaryota; kingdom Metazoa; phylum Arthropoda; class Collembola; order Entomobryomorpha; family Entomobryidae; genus Coecobrya; species Coecobrya sp. COE2. The sequence continues at coordinate 14,399 of JAHZMV010005726.1, forward strand.
CTGCTTCCTTTCTCTCCCTCTTTCCCCTTTTTTGTATCGCCAACTTTTCTCCTTTTCTTTGGCTCCGCACCACATTCACAAGAAAAAGTTTCACGATTATCGTACAATATATTTTCCGAAGCATCTAGTCTACTATGCTAGCTTATATAACGGAAAACATATCGACAGCTAAGTTATTATTATTATTGTAAAAAATTTTGCTTAAGAAGAATTTCCAGACTAATATAAGGTTTACCATGTGGTGCGGATCATTACTGGCCGACGAAAGAATGTACATTTATTGTAACTCCTCCAAGAAGACTAACGCGTTTATTTTCCACTGGCAGATAAATCGTTTTCCTTTTTAGCGTTAAAAGTTAAGCAAGTATTATTTTTAAGCTGTAAAGCTAGACAAAGAGAGAAAGAGAGAAAGAAAGCAACAGATAAATAAATACTCTCAACTTGCAGCAGTCTAGTCTACAATACAGCCATGTTCTCCATATTAATTTTTGTGTCGTGCTTTTCCACTGGAATGTTTTGTAAGTGTCATGTTTCATCCAATTTACTGCAAACTGCAGTAGTGGTGGTGGTGTGTACACTTAACCACATACGACATGAAATTTGTTGTTGTAGTGGTATTTTATAAAAAAGGATGGAAAAGGTCACAGACCTTTTTTTCGTAGAAAAAAATATTAATATTATTAGGAAAAATATGTGATGTTACATAAGCGCAGAATATTAAATAGGTACATATCCGAAGCTATGTTCAAGTCCTGTCATGTAAGGCACTTGACTTTGTTCCGTTCTTCATCATCAGAATTTTTTGTCAGTTGTCCAGATAACATGGTTCCTATAAGTTCAATATGGATGGAATGAAGAGAGCAAAAATGGAAATGAAAAAATACTTGAAAGAATATTTCATTCTAGAGAATTCAATCCTTCTATGCTGACATCAAACAAACTAGTACGCTGTCGGATAATTAGGAATGAGAGAGAGAAGCACAGCAGCAGTTTGACTTTTTGTCAATTTGAATACAAGTTTTTTTCGTCCTTTCTCTGTCTTATATACTTTATATTGATCTCCATCTGGCACGGAATTTTGTTGAAGTCACTGTTTCAAAATATGACTGGAAAAATGGATAGTTAAAAAAATAAAATGACAATCTGTCATCATCAGAAAATTAATTATGCATCGTAAATTTCAATAAATTTCATTTTAAGTAAAAACTTCAAACCGTTCATAGGTTTTTGGTTATGACGAAACACACGAACGGTTACTCCTTCTTGAAACCAGCCTGACTTCATGTTGTTGTGATTGCACAGTTGCTAATCAAGATCTGATTCTTATCGCGAACTTCGCTTACGAAAGAATGCTAGAGTTCTCTGGTGCCCTGTCAAATTGAAGCAAAACAGCGAAATACCCGAAGGATACAATATGCTAAAATATTTATATGAAAAAAAATAACCTAAATATTCATATCATTCATAACACATATAATATTGCGATCACATACTTGGTTTATTACGTGTGCATAAGGCGTACGTAGATGCTTTTGAATATGATGGATGACGAATTCCATACAATTTTCAGTTTTGTGAATATTCATAAGGCCTTCCCATCCCCATCATATCGTCATCATTTGTTGATGAGAAGCAGGCATGCATGCTCGCATCGCCTGAATTTTAATTTTTACCCTTGTGCTATTTATAATCTCTCGGTTTTATAAACCATGTCATCTTCATCCACTCATTCATTTTCCACATTGTGTCATGTCCTTCGGTTTTAATGCCTTACTGACTTGACTTACAGTCCAAACACACAGGCACATGGATTCATCATCATAACGCCAACAAACAGGGCAGGTGACTGGAGAACTGGTAGTCTAGTTCCGGACGAGAAAATCCTCACGCGCGCTCCAACATCACCATCAGCAACAGCGGTAGTCCACTAGAGAGATGAAAGTCAACATTTCGGATTACAGACGAACAGTTCTCAGGAATTGGACCGGAAGAAATATGTCAACAGTAGAGAGTGAGAAGAGAACCGAGGAGGAAATGTTTCAGTTTCCATGCATGGATTGCGGAGCAGAAGATGAGAATGAGGCGAGGAGGGAGAAGAAGGTGTTTGTTGCAAGCAAATGACGAAACTTGTAATGTAATTGAGAAACACATCATCATCAGCATCACCACCATGAGAGCTGTCCTCGTATTAAACTTATCCTATCCATAACTGCGAATCATGTAGAGAGAGAGTGAAAGTCATCCATGTGAAAGTTTCAGCTGGCCGTGATTACGTTAGTTAGTACGTGCGTGCTAATACGGAGAAAATTTGCAAGTTTATCATGAAAAAATTACGGGAAGCAGAAGAGCAGAGCAGGATAACAATTTCTGATTTGATTTCAAAAAGTAGATCAAGAACCAAGGGAAATAAAGGAGGAGTTTAACCGAAGATGTATTTACTTACTAACTTACCTTATGCATGGGTAAATAGTTTGAAATAATTGGCAAGAGATGAAAGGATTGCTGTAAGCTGTATAACAAAGCCTGTGTGTGTACAATTCACCATAAAAAATAAAATAACAATACTTTTGCCCCCTTTTGCTTTTCTTAAATGAGCGGAATATATTATAGTATTTTTAATACTTGAAAGTTGAATGGTTTTTACGGCGCCAGCAATATGGCAAGCTAGGCATCATCGGAATAAAATATACTGCACTTCTGCGTTTTATGTGACTCAACAATATGGCTGCTGTGTTGTGTGTGTGGATGATAATGATTATGACCGTTATTCTCCACATCACGTTTTGCAAATGTATGGCTACTGTTACTGCTTTCTTACTTCCGCAGATTGGGAGCTATTGTAACGTGCGGAAGTTGTCTCTGTATACCCCAGTCCGTATGCTGAAAGTGATAAGCAATCTTTTTTCCATGCAGTCAGCGCAGTTATCTGTGATGGAACAGAAGCAGACACACAGGAACTGCTCTTCGGTGGATAGTGGTTTCCAAAATCTAGCTCGTGAAGGTCACTAAATCTTTTTAAGCAAGGACGAGATTCGAACCCTGTCCCAATGATCACATTTTTACATTTTCTGACTCTCCCTCACTGAATCCACCCTTGTGAGTCCAGAAAAGTAGAATAGCTTACGGGTGACTTTTTAGAAATTACCCATAACGTTAAATTCATTCTCAACAATACTCACACTTTTATACCCATTCTCCATGCATTACTCTAGCTTCAGTAGACAGAAGTACCACTCGGCAAAGCATCAACCACAAAGCATAAAAAATAATATTTTTATACCATGAATAATACAGACGGTCGTGTATGATGATGCCGTTTTCATAATATAAAAGATTTTTTATTTAAAAAATATACTTATTGTTATCCAGTCCAACGGCGTGTACAAAACAGAGCCTATATTAGGTTTATATAATAACAAGATGTTCTATTTATACCATAAGAAATGATATAGCCGTTGGCATAATACAGTTCAGTCATAATAATCATCATCCCTTCTAACTCTCTCGGCGTCTTCTTCCTCTATCGTCTATGCCATTTCTGCCGTGCTTTTTCCACCGTTTTGGATCATAACTTTTATTATTCCCCAGCACTCTTACAACAGCCACGCTCAAAGGCACTCCATTTTTCATTATTATTTTTATTATTATTATTATCATCATTACTTTTACCATTGTTGCTTTACCTATTTCGTTTCCACGAAGAAGAAACCTTTTCCGTTTACGTTCTGTTTTAGGTGAGGGCTGAGAAGTAGTGAGTGGGAGGCGAAAACTTGCCTCACTACTTGTTTCTTTCATTTTGTGCCTGCTTACTGTTTACATAAATATTATTATACAAAGTTGCATAATTTAGTGTTTGTCTGTCTGTCCATCCGGATGTAGGTTACCTAACCAAATTCAACATTTTCAAAATAACTCCCTGAGACATTGTCCATCACATTCTCTTACACAACAACAGGAAGTAGATATCTTAATTCAAGATTCTTAAGCAGTATACCGCTTTAACCCTGTACAGTTCCAGATAAATTTAGTTACTCCAGTTAACTCGGCTACTTGATACAATCATTAGATACGTATTAAGTCAGCGTTTAAGTTGCATACAGTAGCATAATACTGTAACACATGCTTTTAATGCTAGAATCATATACTCAGTCACTCTTTCTTTCTCTCAAATTGCTGCTCTTTTTTACTAAAAATATATATATTAAAGAAGAACACTAGCAGCAACAGAAAAAAGGGAAAGTGGCTTTATCATCGTCATCATAATAATCATCATAGTCATCTTCGTCAGACAGTTTCCTGTTTCTTCCTTTTTTTCCTCTCTTTCTCTCTGTGCTCTTTATGTAGTGTACATTATTCCTCTGCTCTGTTCTGCACAAACAATTTTATACAAGGCCTACAAAAAGAGGAGATTCATTTTCATTCATTCACTTCAAAAAAATTCACATGCCGGCTTTCTTCCTACACAAAGACAGGCTTTTTTTTTTCTCTCTCTCTCTTATTTACTTGCAACAGTTCACATCATCCAGTTTACTAGAGTGCTGCAACTGCTTCTAAACTAGTGATGCTGCTGCTTCTGCAATTTATGGATGCTGTTATAATTCACTTTCTTTGCCTGCCGGCTTTACTTTATATATTTTTTATTCTTCCTTCTTCTCTCTCTCTCTCTGTGTTACCTATTCATGAAACAGCGGGATAAAAATGCAGGCAGGCAGCATGCATGCACGCATACGTACATCCCTATTTCCCTTATTTTCTCCTCCTTGTGTAGATCAAACCAATTTAACACATTTTTTCTCTTTTTTCCTTTCTTCCTATCCACTCTTCTTGTTCTAGTTATTGTATGCTTATCGTAACTGTGTTGTCGTCTTTTCTTCCTTTTTTTCTCTCGGTATCATTACAATAATAATGTACAGAAAAGGTACCTATTCTAATACCTTACCTACCTTATATGAGCAATGAAACGAAAAAAAGAACCCGCTTCTCGCTCTCACTTCATCTCTGACGACGACGAAAATTTCCTTCCATCTTGTGTCGGATTCAAAGTTATATATTATTTTCTCATCTTTATTATGGGCTCTCCATTGTTTCAAAGAGACACACGCTCAAAGTTGAAAATGTGGGCTTGAGTGAGAGAGAGACAAGGAAATAGGGTCATACTTCTTCTTTTTTCCTGGTAACAACAGCAGCAGTTAGTACAAGAGCTTTTTGGTAGTGGCTAAGGTTAAACATATTAAATGGCCATGCTGCCCTTTTCCATATTGCTGTTGGTGCAAAAAAGGCACCATTACATAAAAATGTAACGTCGTAGATAATAGTTTTTCTTCTTGTTTCTTTTCCTCTCTCTCTCTCTTCAACTCCATCTGAAAAAAGTGAGTGTGTTGTGTGTCTGCCTGCCTGCAAAATGTATTTTCTGGCGTTGTGTTGTAGAAAAAAATGGTAGTAGAGAGAAGGATGAAGCAGAGAGAATCAGCAGTCATTGTGTTGCTGTTTCGTTGTATAATTCATGATATAATGGTCCAATGGGGCCCACAAAAAGACGAACACCCCACTAGGCTGCCATCAAGAAGTGCACTAGTTTTTTTTCTTCTTATTCTTCGTCTTCTTCCTCTCTGTCCGTTATATGTTCTTTTTGGTTTGCTTCAAGTTGCCAACCACTACCAGCAGCAGCACAACCATCAGGAAAAAATATAATATAAGAGAGAAAAGGCAGAAGAAATGGAAGGCTAACAACAAGCAAGCAAATAGAACATACAACAATGTAAACTTTTCGGTTTAGGTATAACAATGTACATTGTTCGTGTATATCTCTACCTATGTACATACATTATTACATAGACAGGGACAGACACATTGTGCAGAAAAAGATGGGCTTGTGAAGAGAAAACTCAAAAAGTAAAAGTGTGTGTGTGTGTGTGGGAAGAAGATGGAAGAGAGAAAATAAGATAAGGTTAAATTTAGAAGAAGACCAAACAGAGAAAACCATCAATTCTCCACTCTCTCTCTCTCTTTCTCTCCATCTCTCTCGGTGTTTTTATATCATGGGAAAAATGTGTACGTTTCGTAATATGCTTTTTATACGTCTATTAAATCTAGTATATTATTTAAAAAATTGTGTGCCTTGCCTGCCTGCCTGCTGCTGCTGGTACTACTACCGCTTATACTTCAAAGATTTATAAGACACGCTTATATAAACACACACACACACAAGACACACAACTTATCTGTCATAAGTAAATCAGGATTGGAGAAAGGAAAATAGCTAAGAGGATCAGGAACGCCAACGCGGATGGAAACAACCAAGCAATAAGTTTTCATGAAATCTGCACAAAACTACGGCAGCAGTAGCAACTACTCCACTCTTCAGAAAAGCTCAGCTGCCGCGTCTTCTAGTACTCCTTCTGTTGCTACTGATACTACTATACTTTCTTTTATGTTCATTTTCTCTGTGTCTTCTTTCCCCGTCATCATCCTCCTCTTTCTCTCTTTCCTCCATTCTTGTTATTATTTTACCGTGTAAAAAATAAAGATAGGTTTATTCTCTAACAACCATCACCGCCACCACCACCAGACCATCACCCCCAACAAAACAAGAGAAAAAAAAGATGGGCAGCTGCTTCATTTTTACTTGCTTGGCGTGTGTTTATTCTTTAAAGCAATAGGGAAAGGGATCAAGAACAAGTACAAGAAAGAGAGTGTGGTTGTTTCAAGATAAAAAAAGTTTCTTTTTTTCCAAACATCCTTTTTCCCCTTTTAAAAAAGTAACGTAATAGACACAGGTTTTCATAAAAAAGAGTTGAAAAAGTTTCCAAGATGAAAAGCCATACAAACAAGTAGTAAAGAGAAGGAAGAAGGGATGTATGTAAGTAAGTATATTGATGGTATTGGAAGTAATGGTGGTGGTGTTTGATGTTGCTTCTTTATCTTTATTATGAGAAAAAACATTCTTTGCTCCATTGATTCTCCTCGTTGATCGTATACACGCTACCTAACTGAATGGGCTGTGTATGCAAGCCAAAAAAAATTAAACAAATTTAGTGAGCTGATAGAGTAGAGAAAGAAAGAGAGAGTGAAGAGCTGATTACCAAAAAAGTTTCTAAACGGCAGCTGCATGAAAAACATTTAAAAAACATTTTCAACTTTCCCCAAAAAAGAGAAAGAAAAGAGGAAAAGTATTGAAATAGTTTATTTTTTTCAAGGATCTTCTTTCCATGCATGCGTTGTTGCCGCACTTATGATGGTAATGATAATGATGATGTTCAAAACGGAAAAGGAAAAAAAAATGTGACGGGGAATAAGTATGTATCTATATAAATGTATCTATTGGATATGAATATGATAAGAATCCTATTCACGGTGGTCCTTTTTACATAGAAAATGTTTTTATTAAATAAAAAACTAAATACATAGAGATATACCGTTATTTTTTTGTTTCATGGTCCCCTGCGATAGATAAGTACAGCAGCAGGAGTGGAGAAAATAGTTTCCTTTGAAGAGAAAAACAATTTTGGATGGAGATGTGTGGCTGGGTGAATGGAAGGGACGTGGGACTTGGCTCTCTGGAATGTAAATGCATTTTATGTGTACATAAATGCCTAAATACACGCAGCATCCATTTTAGTATCAAGGGACAAAGAGAGAGAGAGAAAGGGCTCCTATGTATATTTTTTCCGGAACAAGATATATAATATAGCTCAGCAACCACCATGAAACGATTACAGAGTCAGTCACAGAAGGTAGCAGCTCAACGATGTACAAAAATCCTTTTAACTCAATTCTGGCCGAGTCCTTTTAGTAAACTTTGTGAAAAAATCGTAACTCTGGTACTTGAACTAGTACTACCACTACTACTTGCACTACTGTTATGGAGTAAAGTGGGCACTACCATTTTTATTTTTTGAGATATATTTTCTCTCCAGTAGTTTCCATCAGCAGCATATTAAACGCAGTTGACTGCGGCGTAGACGAGCCAAGAAACCAAAGAACCACTTTCCTCCATCTCTCTTTCTCTCTGCATATAATAGTGATTAGGTATGTGACGTTTTATAAAATCCATGTATTTCATGTCTAAAATGCGTGCATGCTCGAAGAAGCATTCATTGTAGAAGTAGAAGGAGTCAAAAGAGATCCTCTTCTTTCTGCTTTGATATAAGTACTGCTAACGTCCGTCTGTCTTTCTTTTCTTTTCCTCTTGATCCTCCGATGATAATGCCATACAGATATACATACTAACTTGCTTTCTTTCCTTCTCTATCCATCTTGTAACAAAATGGTTTAATAAAAGAGATCAGATAATGAACTTTATATGCAAAAGGAATCCCTAGATATTTTCTAACGACTTGCCTTTGAAAGCCATTTTTTGAATCCTAGTCCAACACCCTGTTATCCACTGTTAACGTCTACACACACCACGTCCACTGGTTTTTTAGTACCTGGCTTCTGACTTCCTCTCTGGTATTTATTTTATTCACCTTTGATCCGTATCTACGAGAACGGCAAAATGAAGTACAAAAAATCTCTTCTCTCTCATGATGCTTCTTTCCTCCTCCTCCTTCGACATTCCTTTTCTCTCCAGAGTCGTTTGAAATGAAATAGTATGTTATTCTGCTAGATTCTACAAAAAAACCTTGGCCAAAAGTGTGTGTGTACTAGACTAGCTGAGTCAAACGGGAAAAGCAAACGATGGAAAGTGCAATGCCAAAAAAATATTTGCCTTGCTAACTTCTTCTCCGTCCATACGCAAAACATTTGCCAAAATACTTTGTCGTCCTTCTTGTATGTATGTCGTCGTTCTCTCGTCCTGCAGACAAGCTTCCTTTAACTTCTCCACGTAAATAACAAGTTGAGTAGGAGGAAGATCCCGTTAAGCGTCACCGACAGAACTATGTCATTGGTCACAGTGACCAACCACCAGTCAAGTATGTTAGTACCACTGTCCCCATTCCCATTAGAACGATCATCAACATGATCATCTTTTCTCCTTCTCTTGGACGAGACCACCACAAACCGCCAACCAACCCATGTTTGTCTGGCTGTGTCCTTTTTGGAAAAGCGAAAGAAAATGTTGTATAATGTATTAATGTAATAATAATAAGTAATGGACATACACACACTACACACAAGCCTTCCTTTCCCGTGTACACACCACTCAACCCCGCGTGTTGTGTCATCCACCACCTTACATCGCCACCATTTAAAACTCTACTTGTGAGAGAGAGAGGAATGGTGGAATTGTTGGAGCAAACCAGCAAAAATTAAAAGTGTATGCGAATTACATATGTATTAGTTTGTCCATGTCTATGCAGCACGTCGTCGTGAAAGACTAACGAACACACAAAACTCTCTTTCATCGCCGTTGTGTGTGTTCTGCTGTTGTTGGAAGCTCGAGGGAGGAGGACAGAGACGCCTGAAAAAAACTTGTTTCTTCCTTCTTCCCGGACACGAGGAAGGAACGAAGCCAAGTTAATTAACCGTGGAGAAGTAGATTGTGAGCTGTAGTGTGTGTGTCTATGCGTTGCCTTGTTGTATCTCTCTCTGTGTACTTTACTATACTATTATATGTCCCTAAACTTTTTCTGTCCATCTTTCCCTTTTAGTTTTGCTTATGTTAAAAAATCTAATCGTCGTAGCGTCGTCATCACCATCGTCGTCGTTTTTCCACTCTTATTCCATTACACTCTTATTTCCCGAGCGAAAGCAGCAGAGCAGCAGCATCATGACTAAAATGACTAAATTGCTGATGCTGTATAGTAGACAGACATTTACTATTTACGATTGCTCCACACACCACTTTGGTTGGTTGGGTTCCTTATGCTTACCATCGCTCCTTTTCCTCTTCTTTCTTTCTTCCTTCCTTCCTCCAACAACAAGCTTGTCAGCGTGATGTGATGAAAGCAGAGGAGAAAATTATGAAGGGTCAAATGGTTTCAGGGATGTGTATGTACACATATATCTGTTCTCCTTCTATCTTTTAATCGTGATGCATGACCGACAAGTAATTCAGTCAAGTCAAGACGTATCACCATCAAGTCTATATATTTACCAGCCAGCATATAAAAAAGTCCTTTCTATCTCTTCTTTCCGGTAGTAAGTACACAACACACGCCTACAAATCGTGTTTATGTCAATGACTAAGTACACTTATCTATCTATCCGTCCGTGTATAGCCCCCACCACCACAGTACGTGTACAGTCATCTACCTACATAAAATGGGATGGTTTTTTAAGTTCATATAAAATGTATAGCAGATAATCATCGGTACCATGATGATACCACCACCAACACCACCACCATAACTACTTAGGTATATTTCTGGCTATTTTCCCCTTAACCATTTTTTGTATAGGTACAAACATTATTCAACTTTGACCAGATATACCATAGGCTTGAGGAGAGATAATAGGGATAAAGAAACACTAAGCCAGCATCTGCCGCTCTTGTGGAATGAAAGCTTAGTACAGAGAAAGCGAGGCCTGCCAGACATGCATGTATTCAATTCATCAAGAAGGAGGAAAAGGAGAAAAAAAAACGGGAAAAAATGAATTACTCAACCTGACTGACTGAATACATGAAGATGTATGTATGTATATACCTAAACACATGGAATTAGATATAAGGAATAAAATTATCGTTATAAAATGCAAAGGAGCAGAGCAGCATAGCACATATGTAAAAAGTGCGACGCGCACACACACACAACCGTTACCACCACCAATACCACCACCGCGTCACCAACCAACCTTTCACCAAAATGTATGTACACATGGATGAATGATTATAAGCATTTTTTTTACTATTTTTTCTTTTACAGAGTTTATTCCTATATGGTTGATGGTAGGTGGGAGTAGAGTTTTAAAAAACGTAATGAGAGAATAAGACGAGAGAGAGAGAGACGAAAAAAAGAGAAAAGTGAGTTAGATGGATGCATGTGGGTTTCTGCTGCTGGTGTTGCCTGGTCTGCTATTAAATATAAGCATTCTCGCGTCATATTATAGAAGGCATGGAATAAGGCAGGCAGAAAGAAAACACTGATGGAGTATAGTAAGCATGTATGCAAGTAGAAGAGTGAGAGAGACAGAGAAAGATTGAGGCTATGCCTGAAAATGCTTGTCTCCTTCTCTCTTGGCTTGCTGCTTTTGTGTGTGTGTTTGAGGGAGAGAGAGAGAGTTGTGTTTTGTAAAGGAGAAAGCAGGAGCAGCGGCAGCAGCGAGGAAATCGGATTCATGCTGGCCAGATCGATCCGGCTTGTACCGTTCGTGTCAACTGGAGATTGCGCAACCTTAACTATCATGAAACTACTTTTTTCCAGGAAAAAAAATGTTTTGGGCTTCTTTCCCTCTTGCTCATCTCTTTTACCTTCTCTCTCTCTCTCTCGCTCTGTCTTTCTACAAAAGTCTTACGGTTGAGTATACATATTCTCCTTGTTTAAAAAATGAATAAAAGGGAATGATTCCAGTCTGCTTTTCATATTCTCATGTTTTCTTCCATTCATCTACTGATCTGGGAAAAGAATGTGTGTGTGTGCGTCTTGTGAAAATGATAATGATTCCGCCATGTGAAAACAATACTGCCACGGGCGTAATAACTAGAGATATGGCAGTGATATTTAGTGCCAGCACGCACATAACACACGCTCCCCTTTCCACATTACTTTTTCCTTCTATCTTCGTTTCTTTCTCTTTAGCTTTTTGACATTCGGTGATATTATCACTATCTCCTTCTATAAATACCACGCATATGGATTTATATAGTAAACAACCAAGAATAATAATGATTATTTACGTATAATGATAATACAAGTAACAGTTTTACAACAGTAGCAAAAACAAACTAGATTTATGTTCAAGTTTTGGTAGAATAACACACGTATTTAAATACACACACGCGCACGCCTTTGGAACGCATTTCGCATTTTAAATGAGTTGCTGTTCTGCTCTTTCTCTCTCTCTAGTCATTTGATTCTTGTACGCCTACTATTCGCAATTATTATTATTTTGTTTTCCCTTTCTTTCTACCACAGAACACAGTAAAGAAAAGCAACCACCACCTCTGGTGTTCCTTTTCCTCTTGTTTTTTTGTTGTTCCAAAAACAACAAAACTTGCAGAGAATTATATTTTGCTCATCTTCTCCTTCTTCTTCATCATATCTTTCTCCCTCATCTCTCTCTCTCTTTCCCTTCCTCTTATTTTATTTTGACTTTCCTATCGCAAGAATCAGATCAGAGTTTCCTTTCTCTCTCTCTCTGGCACCACCAACAAAAACAAGACAGAGTAGCAGTGAGGTTGGTTGTTGTACAAAAAGAAGCACCTGATTCATTGGTTATATCGATAAGGGAATAGAGAAACGGAGAGAGAGAGACGTGCTTTTCTTCTGAAATTGCTTGCTTGCCTTTCTTTCTCTGTTTTATAAAAATAGATACGAGTATAAGGTGAAAGACATATTGTGTATAAAAGTGTTGTATGTGTTAATGTTATGCTCTCTTTTCATCTCTGAAAGTTAGGTAGGTATACACCTACGCTGCTGGACAATATGTTTTCCCTCCGAGACAGAGAGAAAGAGAAGAATGAGTTTTTCTTTTCTTGTCGTGGCAGCAGCAGTGGTGGTTGTGCTTTTTTCCTCTATGGAAAAATAAAGAAAAAAGCAGAGAGGAACAATGGTAGCATTTGCATTGTTAAATGGAAATGTATAAAAAAGATGTTTGTGTGTGTGGTAGTTTACACATATGAGCATAATATTATTATTATGGAGCTGTGTAGATATGTATATAATATGCATGTAAGGTAGATATATAAATATATTATAAATATATCTATCATCATCGAATTCTCACTTGGGTTTTGTATAGGTGTGTGTGGGTTCTCTACTCTTTTCTTATCACTGCTATTATTACTATTACACTTTACCTTGTTTCTCTCTTCGTCTTGAGAGTAGAGAATCTGTGTAGCCGTTGGAAGAGGAAAAACGGTAAGAAAAGGAGTGTTGGCCAAATAAAAGGAGATAAGCAGTGGAGAATCAGCTTTTGCTTTCTTCACTCTTTCTTTCTCTCTCTCTCTCTGGTTCATAAACTCGGTTTTGCCTAGCTAAAGATTTTATAGATAGAGATAAATAAGAAGAGGGAGAGGAAAAGATATGAGTTTCGAGCTGGTCGGATGCAACATAAGAAGACTTTATGACTTTGCAGTTGTAGTAGAAGTAGTAGCAGCTTTTTCGCTTTTCTGCTTACACACTTTATTAATAAATAATAGGAAAAACGGTGAATGGGTCCGTTCGTTTCATCTCCTTTTCTTGCTTTCTCTTTTGGTGTCGGATAAAAAGATAGGCGGCGAGTGTGTGTGTGTAAAAAAGAACAAAAGGATAATCTTGCGTGGTGATATGTCGTATATAAATATAGGGATGGCTATCCAGTTCACTGATCTCCTACGAAATTATTACTTATTTCAGCTTCCATTATCAGCTTCAACGAGCTTCAGCTCCGTATGTCCATGTCCGTCCGGGGCTGCTGCTACCCACGCCACTTCCGAAGGAAAAGGTTATTACAGACTTTTTGTGGAATTCCACCCGCTCACATTCCACATTCTATACTGAAAAGTAGCGGAAATCACACTGAACGATTTCAAAAATCCAACCAACCAGCCTATTATTCCAACCAACATTATATTACATAATAGGTATATTGTGTTCACATTATTTTTTACATCAGAGCATTCTTATTACTAGGCTTTGTTGTGCGTGTTACCCTTTCCTTTAATCATTTTCGGAACGCTTCCATCATTCCCAATGAAGCCGATGATGATGATGACGTTCCCAGGACTGAAATTGAGTGTTACGAAACAAAGTCAAGTTTGTTCCAAGAAGTATTTTTGATGGCAACAGTCGAGAAAAAGACAATGGACGTGAGTACACGCGCTGCTACGTTAGTACTCATCATCCCAACTTACATCATATCTGACCAGAGACCAGAAAGCTTATGAAGTTCGGCAGCAGCTTTATAGAAAAAGTGAAATAAGCCAAATAGGAAGAAGCAAGTAACAAGTCTACTAGAAAAAATGAAAACGTCTTCTTTTCCTTTCCTTCTTTCAAGTATTTTTCTCTCATTCTTTCTCGTCGCCATCAAGTACCACTGTAAAGATCATGTCGTGGCGGTGGTCGTGGTGTGCGTATATATATTTGAGAAAGTGGTTCAGTAAACTTGAAGTGGACAAAACCAGTTTCCTTTTTTCTTCGCCCTTTTGTATCAAAACTACAACTACACATCCTAACAGCAAGTAGTAGTAGTAGTAGTTGTTGTGTGTCACCCTCGCTATCATCCTTCGCATCCTTTTTTGGTTTCAGCTTTTTTCTTTCTGCCTTTCTGTCTCTCTTGCCGTTCGTTTCGTAGTGCATTAGAATTATGTATGTGGCTTGTGTACACATTTTGTAGTGACGAGAAAAAGAGAGTCAAACATTTTGTCATGCTGTGTGTCTTTTTATAGGCAGGGATATATAACCTAAATGTATTTCTTTACAAAAAGCAGCAGTCATTGTTGCGATGCCAGTTGTTGATATCCTTTCTCGGAAGAAACAGATGATGACTGAAGGAAAGTGAAGGAAAAAGTGCCAAAAACGAGAGACAATTTTTTTTGCTTTCTCTCTATCCGCTATCCGTTTCCCTGTAAACCAAAGACAGACTCTCTTTCACACATTTTTTATCCCATCACTTTCCCGATCCATCTTACTCCGAGTCTCGAGCTTCTATACGGACATTTTTTTATTTCACTCTTTCGGCTTCATGTAATAATACGGTTTTTTCTCTAGACAACAAACTTGCTACATGCTTGTGTGCCCCTTATAAAAATAAATAAATATATATCTGTAAATGGGTCTATATACATAAGCGTATTTACGTCTGAAGAAATAAAAAAGAGAATGGAAAACCAAGACATTTATTCATTTGATCGCTTTTAGCTTCCATTTTTGTCTGTACATCAATACGACACATATAACAACATCCCTGATAAAAAATCGAGGAAAATAGCAGAAGCGCTCCATTTTTTAAAACTCTCTCTCGCTCTTTCAAGCAAACTGACATTTTTCGATGAAAGTTAAGAAAGTGGAAGAGGATCAGCACAGCAGCAGTGCAACCAACAGGAAGGAAAAAAGGTAGCAAAGTATATTTACCGCGAAATCACTTTTTTGCACATTCTTCCCTACTTTTCCATAACTGCCATTAAAACCGAAGCGAGTGGAGAAAAAGTAATGGACATATTTTTGTACAAGAGAAAAAAGATGAAATAAAATTTTTTAAGTGCTTGTAATAATAATCAGTATACGATGCTCTATACCTAAACACACACTCTCTCTTCTGACAATGCAAAAAATACAAGGCTTGTCATAACAATCACGTTGTCCCTACTTGGAACGACACTAACCTCCGATAAGACAGCCAGTATCGTAAAAAGCATATCATTATTATTATTACGCTTTCCGTTCGATCATTGACTGTTCTCATCATCATAACCCTTTTACTCACTCTTTTTCCATCATCATCAGAATCATCATCTCCTCGCGACTTATATATTTTTTGCCTGCGTAGTAAAAGAATAGAGTGCAGCTGTGTCTGCAGTTACTCTCTATTTTTTATCGTCTCATAAAACATCACACGTAAAAGCAATGGTGGCAGTATAAGGTCAGTCGTAGCAAGAATCACGAGAAATGTGTAAAAGTACTAATATAATGAATGTAAGTAACAACGATGATAATTGTACCAAGTGTAAAAGTCAAAGTGAAATCATCAACTCAACTGAGCTGCAGTAATGGTGGGAAGAAAAAAATGGGTAAATGGTTGTACAATCATTCCATCATCATCAAGATCGTAGCATGGAACACTAGTATTTATTTACTTTACTTGCAATAGCTGTACCAGCAGCAGCATCATGTGTGTATGTGTTGTCTGTCCGTGTGTTTGAGTAAATTGAGCAGAGTGGCAATACCACGTTTCTCTCTCTTTTTTTTTACTTGTGTAACCCAAGTAATTCTGTTACTACTTCTGCCATCACCATCATCCCCACGACTGCCACGTAAAAAGATATTTATTTTGTATTATGATTAGAATCTCTTGTTATTTTCCCTCTCTTTCTCTCTCTCTGCTCACAAAAGACATATTGCATTTCTCTCCTGCTCGCTCACTCTCTCGCTTGCTACTTCTCCAGCAGATTTCTGAAACGATACCATCATCCTCATCAGTATCCTCTCACTGCCGTCTCATCAATAAAGGAAAACATAATATAATGTACGAAAAAAGTGTACTATTTCCACTTTCTCCTCCTGATCATCATTGTCCTCGTCCTCGCCTCATCATCGTCACAGTCACAACAACGCTTTGCCATTTTCTCCTCCACTCTCTGTTTTCATCTTTCTCTCTCTCTCTGTGCACGCTCTCAGTGGTTTAGTGTCTTTTTCCTTGTGTGTGCATGTATGTGTGTCTGTGTAATGTTGGAATGCACGTTTCTTCTCTCTGAGAAGATGAAAATAACGTAAGAGTGCAAGTGTTAAGTTGAACGTGGTTTTGGCTTTGCGATGATGCTTCTGCATGCTTTCAAGCTCGATCTTTTCTTTTCCACTAAAATACTACTATATCTATACCTATCTACTCTAAAAAGGTATCCGCGTTACGTAACGATGTACGTGATATAGATATTATATAAGAAAGAGGATAATACAGAATTGTATCCCGCGTATTGAGTTACTGTTTGGTGCACGCTAGCAGCAGCACTTCTTTCTCTTTTCTCTTCTCCCTTTATATATGTCTATCTTTCTCTCTCCGTGTGTGTCGTTGGGTGCAAGTCAGCATTGCATAAAAGTAAGTAGTCAGAGAGCAAAAACAAGCTGAGCCAGCAAAAGAGAAAATGTTGTAGAGCTAGTGGCATAGTGGCATCAGCAGCAGCAGCCGTAGTGGTAGCAATAGCAGCAGAGAACAGAAAACCTATTATTATAAGTCACTTGAGTGTGAGTGGAATGAAAGAAGAAAATAGTGGAACAACTTTCACTAGTTTCTTCACCCTCACTCACTCACTCTCTTTCTCTCTCTCTCTCCCTCTCTCTTTCCCACACACACATAAATACAGATATCCCAGCCACACTGTTTGTTCATTCAGTCATTCGCTTGAGAGTTCTCTCTCCAGAAACATCACAACTACAAAACTCTCCTCTTCCAGCACATTGAAGCGCGCATTCATCTACAAAAAAGGATGCAAGTCCAAAAAGATACACCATTTTTACAAGAAAACATTGCGTTCGCTCAATTTATACTACAACTACAGCTACTGCTGATTCTCGCTACAGCTAATACTAAAAACTGAAAAAAGAAAGAAAGTGGTTTAAAGTGTTTAAAAAACTGGATATATTTTCTCTTTACAGTAATAACTGTGTGTATATATTAATTTAAAGCTTTTTGTATAGTTTATCTTTCATTTCTCTCTCTCTTCAGTTAAATAAGTTACAAGTCCACTTACAGAACATATTTACAGTTTGAGTGTATTAATAATAGTAACGAGTGTGTAGAAAACTGTCTGTTTTTTATTTAATCTCTCATGGATAGTAGTGATGATAAGCCATCTCTCTCTAAAATTCTCATTATGTAATAGCACAGCTTTTGGAGCTTTCTTGTTCTCCTTCTAGTTTAATAGGAGACAAGCATCTAATGTCATTTTTCATTGTTTTCCTTTTTTATCCGAGCAGCAGCGTCTCTTGTTGAAACGTCAAGATTCTGACGTGAGATTATTTTTATAGTTATTTTTTTGGTTGATACACAATATAAAATACAAAGCTAGAGAGAAACAGAAAGAGAGAGATAGAAGATATATATACTTAAATTGTTAAACGTGTAGCGAATGTGTGACTTTTCCCCTCACGTCAGCTACTACAACTACATATTATACTACTACTACTGCTGCATTGACTGCACACCACTACTACCACCACATCATCACCACAGTGTCGTCTGAAGGAGGAAATAGCCTTTTTTCTCTCTCTGACAGTAAAAAAATGTACATTCATGCTGGCTTGTCATTGGCAATTTGTTTCTATTGATATTGTGTGGTCCTCACTTTCTCTCTGTTCTACTCTCTTTCTCCATGTGCATGTATGTATTTCTACCCAACCATCTAATTTGAACTTGGGGCTTCCAAATTTATAATTAAATTTTGTGCTACGTACGTGCTACACAGAGACAGCAAAGCGTGTAATGTAAAGAGTCAGTGTTTTGTATGGGGAGAGAGAATATTTTTTGACAGCAGCGGCCTCAAAAGCCCACCACACTCCTACACACACACACCAACTCACAAACAGTCACAGTGAATAAGTTTTATAAGAACAAAATAATTATTATGGTAGTTTCATCATGTCTGTCGGTCCAATAATCTTTCTGGTTGTGTCTAACCTGACACTTTAAACTTTCGCCAGTTTCGACAGTCGCGTTGCATAACTTGGTATAAAATTATTGCAAAGTAAATATGAAAAGTAATTTTGTGACACAACCAATTTCACCATCGTCGTCATCTTTCTCCTAGAGAAAGTTTTTTTTAGTCTCGACCACCACCACAAAAAGCTTAGATGGGAGCAGAGTACCAAGTGGAAATTACAATGACGTACTATCATCCTCCTTCTTACCGTCACTTGAAAGACAAAGATCACTTGTGTCATCATCATCATCATTACCTTGACTATTGTCATTATCATCAAGAAAAAGAGTCCCTTTCACGTCCATTCTTATTATTACCACTACCATTTGACTACCACAGTTG
This sequence comes from Coecobrya sp. COE2, assembly GCA_027743765.1. Classification (NCBI taxonomy): domain Eukaryota; kingdom Metazoa; phylum Arthropoda; class Collembola; order Entomobryomorpha; family Entomobryidae; genus Coecobrya; species Coecobrya sp. COE2. Next base: position 33,177 of record JAHZMV010005726.1, read on the forward strand.
TTACAGTAGTAATTACTTGTTACACGGCTGATTTTTATCATGTCAATTAGACTCAATCCAGTACTAATTACTAATTAGAAAACCAGCCAATGTTAAACACACATTTAAAATATATAGAGAGGGTAATCTAACCATACTATTTATAAGCAACAATATGGGCGATTCAAGTGGACTAACACAATTATTATTGTTATTGGCCGACAATAAGATTAAACTGAACAGACTTATTATAACCATTTGTCCACTTCTTATTCTTCTTTCCAACTATTTATTATCCACCCCCGCAATTACAACAAAAAACAACAGCAAAACCATCAATACTCGTTTTTCTACTTAACTAAAACTATCTGCTCCTGTTACCATTTACTTAAAATACTACAACTACTACTTATCTTGTAAATAAATACTTACTGTAATTTATTCTCCACTACGGAAAATTTCTCCTCATTAGAGCAAGAGCAAACCCATCCTCATCATTATTCTTCTCTTCTTCTTCTGCCTCTCGCCGTCTGATTAACAGCTTTCTCCTTTTACTCTTGTTGTTCTTGTTCTTGTCCTCCTCTTCCTCATTGTCGTCCTCTCGTCGTGAGCATTCCACTGCACAAAAACGAATAAATTATACATTCATAGTAGTATCGCGTACAAAAAACAACAACAATAATAATACCTACAACTACTACGACAACCGTGAAAACAGGAAAAGAAAAGACTAGAGAAAAGAGAAAAAAAGAAAGCAGAGAGGGAAAGTGCGAGGGAGAAAGCACATTAGCACAATGTGTGAGGCAAGACGATGTTGTCTCTCCATATTTTCCGTTTGCGCCGCTATAATTGTGTATGTGTTGTTGGGCGCATTTGCCTTCTTCTTCCTGGAAAACCATTACCATAAAAGCCATCATGGGTTGTTGGCAAAGGAGAGTCTCAGCTCAAGTGAGTTGGATACTCTGAGGAATCGCACAGTGATGAGATTATGGTAAGTAGCACCAGAGCAATATTATATGTAGAAGTAGTAGTAACAATAGTAACAACACAAGTAGCTTTAATATAGATTCGACTAACTATCATGTGTATGCTACACACTACCTAACGATTTTTTCTGCGAAAAGAAAGAAAGATAAATCTCTAAAAAAAAAGAACAAAAGTAGCAGAAGCATTGCATATTATACTGATGATACAGAGTGGAAGCATGGTTTGCTTGAGTAGAAGTGAGATTGAAAGAAGGAATATAAAATATTCTGTCAAAAAAACTATCTAATGAAAATAGCCATTTGTAAGTTTATACTGGCATGATAGTAAAAATGATGATGAGCTGATGTCAGGAGACACACAATGTCTTATAGTATGCCTGTATGTGGTGTATATTTATATATATGTTTTCTTCATCTTTTATTCCCATCTCGAATATCTGACAAAAGAAATTGGACACCCATTTCCCACCGTTATTATTTATTAGAATAATAGATGCTGATGTCTGATAGCCTTTCTCATTCATACATATTTACAACAGGGTGTACGCAAAGTATAATAATAAAAATGAGTAGAGAGATAAGATGTATACAAAGTGGTGGAGAGATGGGCAGGGATTTAAGGCCCTGTCATTCTGCTGTATTGTGCACTTTTGGAAATTTGACATGGGGGCATGGGCCCTTGTTTGTTGTTAGTCTGCGTCTGAGACTCCACTTGTTTTTTTGCGTGTATGTGTGTGGTAGTGCGGAGGTTGTTTATTAGAATAATAATAATAAAGCGGAAAGAGTATAAAAGCTATATGTGGAGAGGAGAAGTGAAAATGCAAAGCACTTTCAGAGATTAGGAAAAAGTTGCAGATGGTGATGAAGTGGAAATGGAGAGAAAAAAATGTGTGTAGGTTTCTTTTTGGCATACTTAAAATAATTGGCTCACATCACATAACAGCTTAAAATGCACTTTTCTTGGGGATGCCCTTGTAGGATGATGGTGCGTTGTTTTTGTTGTCTCCAAAGATTGAGAATGGTAGTTATAATGGGTAGTACGTGGGAGAAACAACGACAACATCAACATTATCATTGGCCTATGTAGTCCTTATAGTCATTATAAACATTTCGGAAAGAAAGAAAAGGAAGGAAAGAATGAGAAAGCAGAGAGTGACTTTTTTAAGAGAGTGTCATTTTGTCATGCCATTGCTGCATACAGAGTAGTAAAGTTAGTAGTCATAACGATAAAAAACAGCAAGGTTGCTGCTACTACTGCTGTTGGTGATGATGATGCAAAAAAATAAATGAATTTTTAATTCCACACAGGGCACTAACAATCGAGCTAAATGTCTTTTATGAGTCCAACTGGACACAACTTGCCGAGCTGGAGTTGCAACAGTTCCAAGACGAGATTTTGAGGCAGCTTTTCTCCATCGACGATGTTGACTTTGGACGACCAACCAGAGACAACCATTACGGCGGAGGAGAGGACTCGTTTGAAAATTTTCCGGCTGCTCTTTTGTACTCGCTTACGCTCATTACGACAATCGGTAAGTATGCATGGCGAGAGCCATAAAAACGACCAACTTTACTCCATTTCCCGTTTCCACAGATTATTATTATAGGTACATTTTCCCATTTTATATGCATATTATGGATGCAGCACGCACATAATAATAACCTAGTATTGCCAAGAGGAAAGTAAGCAGTTAAAGAGAGAGAGAGAGAAGAGAACATGATGATTACCGATAATTTCGCAACTCTATAATATAAAATACTGCTACTAGTCTGACACTACCTTCCTCCTTTTGAGTACCAAATAAGTCCTCCTCTACATTTTTATTCACTCTGTCCGCGTGTGTGTGTGTGTATGTGACCGTTAAAAAGCTCTTCCGTATGCTTACTGAATGACCCTCGAATAACGAGTTAACTTTTCAAACGGACATTCCCATTATTATTACACTTTTCCAATTTCCTCGTTTTCTTTCTCCATTTCTCACATCTCTCTCCACTTTTCCCCAACCTGACCACCTTACCTTTTTACCTACTTATATAGCAAAACTCTGTGCCGCTGTTGCTGCCGAGTTTATCACCATCAGCATCAAAATTGATCACACTATTACTACACTACGACTCTCCTTCCTGCCCGCTTACCCCTTTTTCCGCCACTTTCCTTTTTGCGAAAGAAAAAGTAAACAAGGTGAAAACTGGGTCTGTATGCGTGTGTGTTTCTAATGTCCAGCGACTAAAGTGGACTATGTTCTTGTGCGTTTATATCTATAGGTTTACATTTATATCACCTTCTGCATATTATTAGTATGGTTGAAGTATGTTGGTTGTTGGAATGTGGATAAATGTAGCCCTTCTTTTTCGGATGATTAAACAATTCATTTTATTATATATTTTCTCCTCTTCTTCTCCTTTTCTCTGCTCTTATTAAACTGGCCTTTTTTCTCTCTTGTGTGTTCTTGTTCCACAGGATATGGAAGCGTGAGTCCAAAGTCATTACCAGGTCGTATCTTAACAGTCTTCTATGCTGCAGTAGGGATTCCACTTACTCTCTGCTACTTGGCCACTGTTGGGGACTTTTTATCTCGGGGAATCCGAACGATATACTCAAAAATCGTGGTAAGTACCACTCTTTCTCCTTTACTATATATATTTTTTCCAGTTCACATCTCACCCGTTTCCAGAGGCTTCTCATCAACTCACCATGAACCATCACCACCGCCACTACACCACGTTTTTTAAGCCTTTTCCAGTTCCAGGCTACTACTTTAATTATTGACACAAAGAGTTTATAGGGCAGTCTAGACTGGGTTTCATGGGCAATAAAATGAGGAAATAAAAAAATAAATGGTTTCGCCCAAAGTGTAACAGAGAAAAAAAGAGAGCAATACACACCACTTAACTGAGAGTGAGTATGAAGCAGCATCAGCAGAGCATATTATATAAGTCTCTATCCATTCATTTTGTATGCATTCCACTAAACTTTTGAGGCGATGAGTACTTTTTTCCCTTCTTTTCTTCTTCTTTACTTTTCCAGTTTCTTCGACCATTTCATTTCCAGGTAGTAGCATGTTCTCAAGTCTGTGTGTGTTCCTCAACTCAATTTCCTTTTTTAAACACATTTTTTTCTGCGTAAACGAGCAGTAGCGGCGTAGTATTTTTTGGAAAAAAAAGAAAAGAAAATTATAGTATGGATGGCTAACACGGATAAACGGTGCTGTTTCGAGGAAGATGGCAGAAGAAAGTAGTCACTTTATTCGCTAGAATGTCCTTTTGGGAATTAGGCTTTCAGAGAAAGCTAAATTATTATTTCAGGGTGATGCTATGGTGCTCTATATAGAAATGATGACGATGATGATCCCTATGATGATTTTGATATGGCAGTGGTTATGTAACTTTACTTCTGTTATTAGACTTTCTCTACTTTAACTACACGAATACCCGTATATTTATTCCACACATTTATTTTTTTTTCTCTTCTACTGGTATTGTCATGAGGAAATTTATATCCTTTTAATGTTACCTTATCGTACACTTATCATGTTGATCAAGTGAAAGAGATTCTTCTTCTAAAACTCCCTTTGTGCTTACTTTGATAAAACGAGGGACTTACAGACCATTAATGAGATGGACGAGATTTGAGAAAAGGGACGCAGGCAGATACACACAGAGAGAAAGTGCATCTCTAGATATTCCTTTTAAAGTCTTTATCTATTTTTCTTCTTCTCTCTCTCTCCAAATAGGCCATTCTTCATCCTATTTATTTTTCCTTTTGGTATAAGTGGCTGGATGAGGAGGATAACAAGTCTGTAAAGTCTTTTGAAATGCGCTATGTATGCTTCTGCTCCCTTTGTAAACAGAAGCAGATGAAAGGCGCAATAATGGCAGCCAACTTCAAACACACACACAAAACTAACTACGTATGTACATATATAAATAGTAAAAGTAGGCTTTCAAGGAAAATACTACACAAGTTTGCATAGTGTGTGTGTATGAAGGAGATGAGAGGAAAATAATTTGATACTTTTATCCCCTTCCAAGTAGCGTGAGTACTTTCCAAAAATACGTGTCATGTTTCAAAATTACTGGATTCTCAATGAAAAGGTCTTGTTGTTTTTTTCACCAGTAAGTATAGTAAGTAGAGTATATAGAGTCTTTTTCAAGATGCACGATTCCAGAGAAACATGTTGACGATGCTAATTTCTCTCTCGCTCATCATCTCCTTTCTCCGACTTGAATGAACTCATTTTCTTTTCATGTCATTTGCCACTGACAAAGTATAGCATATCGTATTACAGAGATGGACGAGGGCGGTGATGATGATGATGATCATCATCACCTTTCTCACTTCGCTTGGGTGGTAAATCGTAATGCTTGGTATTGACAGAGCATCATTGCACACGGTGAATACATAATAAATACGAGGGATGGAAATGGTGTTAATGGCATATTAAGGAATGTTGTTGATGATTGAGAGAAAGGATGAGAGTTGTCGTCGTGGTTGTAAAGAGGCGAAGGAAATTAAGCAGGAAATAGGTAGCTGTGTAACATATTATATTACATGACAATATGACCTTTTATGGTCGTACCGACGAAATAGACAATGGCGATGATGATGATGGGGGTGGTTTTGTGTTAGCAAAAACACACGTATCCAATTTGCAGTAAATATTTTGAAAATTGGATTTTGTTGCAAATAAAATAGAAAAGCTGGCGGGGAGGTGAAGGCTATACTGGCAGGTTAAAATCGTCAGGGCAATTTCCCAAAAAGGGAAAATAAATTGTTTGTACGTTTCGGTGTATGGTGGAGTATGTAATAATGATGATAACGATGTTGATGGTGGTGGTGAGGTGGTGATGATTATTATGACCATGGTAAACTGATGACTTTTTTCTGGAATAACCACATAATACAGCTACTTTAGCAATCTGGCCAATCAAATAGAAGGAGAAGAGTTTTCAATTAAATTTTGTGTTTGTTGTGAAAATGTTTTTTTTTTGTAGAAACGAGGTAGCTGTGGCGTACCTATTCCAGTTTCCTTGATCCTTGTATTCGCCTACCTGTGCGGTGGAGCCGGAATATTCTGGTGGCTGGAGGACTGGCCCTTCGTCGACGCAATTTTCTTTTGCTTTGCTTCATTAGCTACAATCGGTTTTGGAGGCATGCTGGATCCTCATCTTTCAAAGCATGTAAGTTCCATCACAATCATGATGACAATCAAGATGAAAGTTAATTAACTTTTCTAATTTGCCTACTACCATAATAATAATAGTAATCATACCAAAAAAGTAATATGATTTTTCACCTTTATTTTTATTTCTCCGTAATTGGAATGTGGGCACCTAAATGCTATTAATTTTTTTTCTCTGGAATCTTTCTCTCTTTTTTGCCCTGTAAGCAGGTTTCACTGTTGGTGTCTTCAGTGTACATCCTGCTGGGAATGGCACTGATTTCCACAGTATTCAATCTGGTGCAGGAGGAAATTGTGCGAAGCAAAACGGGCCGTGGTCGTCAGTATCATCGGCCAATCTCCTGACCACAAAACATCAAAAAGGAAACACCTCCTCCAGTGGAAAATCATGTAGGGTTACAACATATTACGTTAGACAGTACCAATACGACAATGGTAAGCAATTTATTATAACGGACAAAAAAACTACTTTAAAAGCAAGCCATATATATATAAAGATATATACAATTATAGGAACTTTCTCTTTCTGTATATCTGAGTGAGAAGGAGAAAGATGTGAAAGCTCATTTTATGGAAATAATGCAAATTGCCATCTTCGTCTTGCCCGTTTTCTGCTTCATCGCTACTGCTTCTCTGTCCTCATTCTTCTTTTTACTCTTCCTTGAACATGTCACATGTGTGTATGTGGTTTTTTACAACCCACACTGGTCTCATCATCCTGACACGCATTTCTCATAAAAAAGAGCTTTCCTTCTTTCTTCCTCCTCTCCCAGTGAAAACAGAAGGGAAAATTCTCATTTTGCTTTTTGGCCCGTCTGTTTTCTATTTTATGACTATAGTCTTTTTCCTTCTCTTTCTCTTTTAATTAACAGGGAGACGAATATTTTGTGCCCAAGAGTATGGCAACCGAGTTTTTTGCGCCGCAGCCCAATGTTGTTGAAATGACAACTTTGGGCAACATGAACTTTGGCTGTGGTCGCTCCTCCGCCACTCTTCCACGTCCAACTCGCTCCAAGACAGTTACATTCGAGGACGAGAAACTGAGCAAAGAGGCTCCTCCAGATGTTTTCATGTAAATTAAATGAAATTAAAATAAGGAACAAAATATAAAAAAGTGAAATAAAAACGTATACTCTTCTCTCTACTATAGCTCCAGACTATAAATATATATCTCTCTCTCTTGCCACAATAAACTCTCCGAAAACTAACAAACAAACAAACAAAAACAATAAAAACTTCGGTTTTTTCTATCTCTCCTCGAGTCCAGATCTGTTTCTGTCGTATCATTTTTTTTCATTACCTATTATTGTTTATATGATTATTATTTCAAAAACATTCTTCTATTTTCAAACTAGAAGAATTAATAGCAGCATCCGAAACAAAAATGAAAACTAATTTGTTAAAAGAATGCGTGATCGTTAAAAAATATAATAAAACTATTTGATGCAAAGTAGCGAATACCGTCGTAAAAAAATAAAATATAAACAAAATAATATGTCCAACCCGACATTCCCCCGTCCATTTTATTATGTATATAATTTTTCCAACATTTTAAACCGCAACGCGACACACTGCTGCTTTTTTGCAGATGTCAATGCGGTGTCACCCAACAGGTTTGATGATGATGATGGTGATCTGATCTGATGATGTGAAAATCTCACCAGAGCAGAAAAGAGTCTGATGACCATCATCATAAATTGAAGATGATTCCCATTTCCTGCTGTTGCTGTTGCTGACTGACAGTTGTTGAGATCATCAAAAAATATCCCGGTGATGATGATGATGATATCCATTCATGCCCATTTTTATAGAATGATCAACAAGTTTGAGGTATCAAAGGAAAAGTGAGTGTGAGCGTTTCTCTGTCTGTGTGTGTGTAAACTTCTTTTTATGTAAACGGAAAAAGTTGATTAAAAATGAATATTTGTCTTTACAACTCTTTTCCATCAATTCATCTGATTCAACTGACACCTTCGAGAAAATCGTTATTTGCAAATAAAAAGCCTGGACGATGACAACTCTCCAAATGCGACATGCAAAGGGACTATAGATCCTCTTTAAGATTTGTACTGAACTTCTCAAGCATAATGGAAAGTAATGGAAAGATGAGGTGATAGTAAATAAAATTTGGAGAAAGTCTCTTTCATGTCCAGTTTTCCCCCTACTATTTACAGAGAAAAGTTAAGTTTCAAAAAAAAGTTTTCTTTCTTCATAAGAAACATAAACAAGTTGTTTTTACCCCAGAATATGAAAACTCGTCCCTTGTTATCCTTGGCCTGAAATAAATATTTTTTTTACAGTTGGTTGCCGCACAGCGCAACGCGTTGGAATTCATTGGTAGTGTGAGAAAAGGGAAAGCTCGTGCAAGCAAACTATTTGTTTAAACAAAAGTTACATAACATTCCGAGCAGTACAAATATGTATGAAGTATGAACTCTTTTTTTTAATTCTGGAACAGTCCTAGTGGAAGCTCTTGTGATGATCATGATAGAAACCAAATACAATTTTCCACGAAATAAAAAAGTTTCATGTTTTGTTTGCCACCATACATAGTAGACACATGTTCATACAGAGACGCAAAAGAGGATCGCTTTCAGTTAAAGTTTAAAATTACACCAAGGATTTACATAAAATCATCAAGTTTTTCATTAAAAGTGATGAAACCCTTTTTTGCTGCCTGGTTGGAGTTGGTTATTGGTAGTTACATAAGCTCTCCAACACATCACGTCTTTCTCTCTCTCTCTATCATCCTCTTTTCGATTATTTTTTCCAGTCGATATCATCATCAGAGTTCAGTAGAGAGTAAAGAGTGTATATTACAGTCAAATAAGTATTTAAACTATTTGCAAACTTCCAATTAGCTAATACCCACTATTTATTATACAACCGATTATACAAAACATTTGTCAGGACCACGACCACCGGAGCATATTACAAAGCAAATATGGTTTGATTCTCCACCGAAAATCATGATCCCACCACCCACGCGTTTAATAAACTAATATAACTTTTCTCCCACTCTCAACAAAACTCTGTAATATCAAATATTATATTATGTATAAAAGTTCACACAAATTTTTCTTCATCCCCTTTCCAATTTTCCTTTTACATAATCTTCTGGTCAGCCTCTTTCTTCTACAAATAGGCTTGTTTGTTTCCCGTCTGAAATGCTTCCTATTTTTTACATAACCGATCTCTCTTCTCTCTCTCTCTCTTCTCACTTGTTTACCCAACCAAAACGGTATTAAATTTAAGCACGTGTGAAAACCAAACATGATAGAATATGTAATCCGGGCAAATTACGTAAAAAGGGTTACAACAACAGTAAAAATTTCCAAAAAGCCACCATCAAAAACCGTTATGGAACAAGACACACTCTTTACCTTAAACGAAGCTCAAGAAAATGATTACAAAATATGTTACCTACTCGCACACACACACCGCTTTCTCCATTTATTACTAATGAACAAACTGGTACGGCAAATTTTAAAAGGATTTTCTTTCTCTGTGTGTGTGAAAAAAAATACGCAATTTTGTTTGAAAACTCGTTACACAACGACACAAATTTCCAAGCATAAAAAGTGGAGCATAAAAAAACTACAGAAAAAGGTATGTCTTGTGTTTGTAGGTCGGATTATATACGCAAATGTTATCTCTGTGTTAGTGCATACAAATTATTTTATGTACTTGGATAACTCACACACGAACAAACTTTCTTTTTCACTTTCTCCTCTCAATATGCCCTTTGATCATACTAATGGGGAGCGATGAGCGAGATTATTTTCATTCAATGTATGTCTTTCTAATAATAAATGTTGCTCTTCTCTGTTCCTGATCAAATGAAGGAGAAAGTTAGGCAATGCAAAATGCACCAAGACGAATAAAATAGAGAGGAATGAATGCGTGCATAAAGAAAACTGCTTTTTAGGGCGAGAGAAAGGGAAAGTAAATAAAAAGGCGTGAAAAGACGTGACATGACGTGTGAACATTTTTTTTGCTGATGATGATAGGATAATGTGTCCACACACACACTCGTTGTGTTGTAATCTTGTTCCAGTTTCGAAACTAGGGACGGTTTCTTAGTACAATTGCTTACTTTTTTACGGTTAGTTAGTTTAGGCCTTGAGAGGGACTGGCTTGTACAAAAATAGAAAACTTTGATAAGGATTGCTATTAAGAAGTCATTCGCATAGACATAACTGATTTTCCGACATAACTTCTGTTTGTCTGTGTGTCAAAACTTTGCGATGATGAGACACTGATCACTATTTACCTTTGGGATCAACGAGAAAAGAGAAGAGGAACATGTTGGAACAAACTTATCGGACAACGGCGAGATGGTGAGGAGGAAACTAGAAAACTGGAACAAAGAAAATTGCCTGCGTTTACGTTTTTTATGCATTATTGAAGACGATGGCTAGACGGATTTTTTTTTCTAGAGAAAGAGACGCCTGGCTTACGTGAAAGAAGATTCTATAGTTTTATGATTTGTGAGGCTGATCCATGCCCAGGAGGGGATATAAGGAGCAAAAGAAGGGGATCAAGGATCCACGGTATCGTATTCTTTCGCATGTGGCATTTAAGTTGGTTTGGGTATAAGAAAAGCTTTGATGATGACGCCATTGCCAATATTTTAATCTTGATGATTACGGATGAGTCATAAACCCACAACAACAATGGAGCAGAATATTGCATACTCAACTGTTTTTGTAACGGTAAGATTTAATTTCGCGTGAAAATGTTTTTGTAATGAATATTATTGCGTGGCATTCCCTCACGCTTACAGCTAATAAACGGATGCAACGGTGAAGAAACGGTAGCGCGTCGGCACGGCGAGAAGTGATCACTGATCAATATTATTATATTTGCTGGCGGTTTGGAGAAAAAAAACTAAATCATTATCTTTATTTTTCTTCACACTTTCTCTCTCACATTTCACAATCGTGCAATCACAGAAATATCATGAAATGGACATCCACTGGAGGTAGGACGCGCTGCCGTCAGTTGCTGCTTTGTTTCAAATCTACTCGACACAAAAATAATACAGGGCAATTAAATGCCCAAACAAAACCTAATTATTGCGACAAGCCATTTAAATCAAATGAATGCTAACGGGCAAGTAAGCATTATAGGACATTGTGTTACTATATTTTGCTACTGATCTCAAAATTAAGTCACGTAAGTATACTACATCTTTTCTTTTATCCAGGCAGCTGACCTTCTTGCAACATAAATATGAGTTATTTACATCACTTTTCCCAACGTGGCGAAGTGTAGGAGTGGTTAACGCGTCGGACCGTGGCACCGGAGGCCTGTGTTCATAAATATGTGTCATCAAGTAAAAAATTGGAGTGCACCTACTCAGGCCTCCGATGTCACTCGCGTTCACCACAAAGTGCCCGGACTCAATTCCCGGCTTCGTCGCTAATATTTTTGCTTCCTTGGTGCCATTAGGGTGTCATCCATCAATGACATTTTCACTACTCATCTTGCCTCTCTGAATTGCTGCAGTTTGCATAAAACTAAGGTTTTCAATCAATTAATCATCCAGAATTAATTAGTAGGATTTTTGGTGTGACAACTGGTCACGCTGAGAAAGAAGACAGATATTATGAACAGCCCCAATTTCACAAGCTGAGGATGAGAGGAGGAGAGTAATGCTTTTTTCAAGGCAGAGGGGAAAAAAGATATGAAGCCCAACCAATCTGTGTATAAAGAGGTGTGTGTGATGTAAGTCGTACAAGTTGATTTTTAGAAAAAAAGGAAGAGGCGGAGCTTCTTGCCTTTCGAGCTGGTGTAAAATATGACTTGCAGGTGGTGCGACAATGAGCAATGGCAAAGCTCAAACCAATTCAAGAAACATGAAGAGATTTTGACATGAGGAGCGTACAGCAATTCTTCGAACAAAAAAAGCAATTGAGCGGAAGTTGACAATTATTTAATATGAATATTTAATTGTTATTGATAGTATGTATCGTTATGATTTAATTGTTGGCTTTTATTTTCAGGTTGAGGAAGAACTTGTTGATGTATTGACGCAGTTGGAGGATCTTTGCAGGGATCACAGTGAAGCGTAAGAATCAATTGTTGCGCAAGAGCAGTTAACAGAAGTTAGCATTAAAACCTTTTCATTCAATTTATATAATAAGTATGATGATTTCATTGAATAATACAGTTTTAGCATTTTCCTTTGCAAGATTCTTTCAACTAGGCAATGAAAAAATTCAAAGCTGCAGTAGAACAGTTATCAGATGATCAGAATGAGATAGTTAATTCAAATTAGTTAATTAGAAGCCACAACCTCCAACCTACGAGAAATCATTGCTGAGATAACAGCAAAATTAGAAACATTAAACATTGGAAGGAGATCAAACATCCCAACATATTCAATAAAAGATTCCAATCTCATGCCTAAAGTTTAAAGTTTGGTAATGCATCTTAAGCATTAATATCCTTTTGTTTTTTCTATTTCTCCAGCCAGCTGACCTTTCAACATAAATATTAGTTATTAGTGTCAGTTTTCTCAACGAGTCGGTGTGGCTGAGTGGTGAGTGTTTCGAGCCGTGCCTGCCGAGGCTTGTTTTCAGCCATCAGAACCACATTAAACAGGTCTCGGATGGCACACTGCACTCCAGCCCTGGATTCAAATCCCGGCATCGGCTCTAATTTTTTGCTCTGTTTTTGCCATTTGACTTGGTGTCGCCAATGTAGTATTGATTTTACAAGGTTTAACTATTGGGTTTAATTTTCTTGTAGCTCTGGAATGCCAGCTGGAGGCGGAGCAAGAGAAGCGTACAGCAATTCTTCGAGCAAAACAGGAAATTGAGCGGAAGCTGTTCGAAATGGAAGAGTACACGGCAAGACAAACGGCATCGCAGGAGCAGATAAGCCGTCTCAAACGGGAGCTAAAGAGAACTCTCGAGCTTTCCTTAAGGATGCTCAAACGATGGTGGAACAATCAAAGAATGATATACTTAGCAAAGGAATGCTGCGTCAACTTCGTCACCAACTGGAAGACTCTGAGTCGCAACGTACACGCTTGAGCAGAGCGAAACAAAAAGTTATTCAATTGAATTTTAAAAGTTAATTTTCATTGTGATACGATGTACCGTTATGATAATTTTGTTGACTTTTACATTCAGGTTGAGGAAGAACTTGTAGATGCATTGGCGCAGTTGGAGGACCTTAGGAAAGGCCGCAGTGAAGCGGAGAATATTAAGAATCAATTGTTGTGAGAAAAATCTAGTTACCAAATGCATAGAAGAAACGGAAGAACAGTTGGCAGAAGTGAGTATTCAACAATTCTTATCCATTTATATAGGATGAGATCCATTTAAAATATATATGCAATAATACTTTAATATTCCCCAACTAGGTAATGAAGAAATATAAAGCTTCAGTAAAACAGTTATCTGTGGATCAGAATACCATAATGGAACAGTCAACAGTCGATTCAAATAAGTTAATTAGAAGCAACAACCTAAAACCTCCGAGAAGCTATTGCCGGGCTAACAGCAAAATTAGAAACAATGGAAGGAGATCTAACATTCCAACATATTGAATTAAAGATTCCAATCTCATAATACCTCACTCTCTATCTACAGCTATCAAAACAAATCCTATCTGGAAAATTACTCTTAGATACAATTGGAATAAGATTGTTGGGTGTATTTATTGTTGCCTACTTTTCCTTATTATTTGGTAGACCGAAGAAAAAATTCAGTAAAGTACCTTATATATACCGTATTTAAATTTATTTTCATGTGTATGTACAGATTTAAATAATAAATTGCTTAATGGCTACAACTTTGATTGTCATAATATTACATAGATATGTATGACTTACATAATGTAATTTTGCCTTCTTGTTATTTTTGGATGAATAATTTATATTAATTATCAAAGAAGTACACATCCAGTTCAAATCCGTTTATCTCTCTGACCATGAATTTTTTTTTCCAGTACAACCCATTTCTGCACTGACATTTTAATCATCAAGGCCACAGCTACGTTTACAAACGTGCTTTGTCTTCCGCCTGAATATTTCATAAAGACCGACAAAAACAACAAAAAATAGCCAATTTTTAATAAACTTTCGTCCTGGCACTTCCAATAAAAGTTTGTTGGTCGAGGTTAGCAATAGATACGTACGTACTATATAAGTATTATATATTATTATGCTGCTATGATGTGAACAAGTAAAAAAGGACATTTTCCATTCATGCGACATTTGGTATTTCATTTCTAGCACATTTCATGCACAATAGGCATGTATATTGTTTTTTATGCTTTTTTCCCTTTGTCAATCCACTGGCGGATTGGTTTTTGCACACCTGCATAAAACAGCAACCAACTCATTTCATTATAATATAGTCATGGAAACAAAGTATATTTAGTAGTACACCGCAGCAGGCAACTATTTTTACCAGCTGCAGCAGGATTTTTCTGACTTTTTGGATTAAAAATCTGCATATAAAATGGATGGAAACAGAACTGTTCCTTGTCTTTATTAATGCATTAATATAAAATGTACATATAAGAGCACACGGCATGTTATGTAGTAGGTAAATGTACCGGGTATATTTTGTCTATATGTATAAATGTGTGTAAGTTGTATGCACACCAGTTTCCTCTATTGATTTTTCCGGGTTGTAAGAGAAAGGAAGGGGAGAGCTTGCAAAGACATGTGAGAAGCGTAGAGTAACGAAATACAAGAGACAAGGAGTGCTCTTGACATGTCGGTTGACATAATGGAATAAGCTATTGCTTTTATATAAAACATTAAGCCATTTTTTTCCATTTTTGGGTGTACAGTAAAGCTTGCAAACTTTAACAGTCATATTTAAGTTTAATTTACTGATTTATAGAATTGTGTTAAAGAAAGGGGTTAAAAAACTAATAAAATCATGGTAGTAATAAACTATTAAAACAAGTATAGTTATTTATATAACTGCATATATTCGATTCCAATCCTTCAATTTTACGTATCCATGATCATGTCCACAGATAGAATAATTAGTGAAATAATTTCCTTTTGGTGAACTCGCCTGATAACTGAAACATGTTCCTTTTAACAGTCAGCGTGTGTATAACACGGTAGTAGTTAGTAGTCGGCATATGCACTCATAATAATTGTTTCATTTATACACATACTACACTGGCCATTATTACAACCATGGCATTTAAGTTTCATTCTTAAACCAACAACCTTAAATATAAAATAGCCCTGAAAAAAAAGAAACCGCAGTTTTTTATATGCCTATTTACCTTTGTATGTCAATTGTTACCTGACTTTCGCTGAACTTTTTTTACTGCTGCCTGTCGCATAATATATTTATACCCTTGTTTTGCATGTTCTCTCCCTAAAAAACCTTTCTTTTCGGTTCATCAGTTTTAACACAGCCTCAACCAAGTTACCTCTGTTTCCAGAGAGAGAATCATGATCATTGGACCCGGCTTAAAAATCCTAACTAAAATGGTACCAAACAATCAACGGTACTCTCACCTAACACCACAAAACACCCACCTGATACCTGATACGTCGCGGTCTATGAAGGATGATGTGATGTCTGAATCCTTTTCCCTTTCCACCTCCATCCATCCAACAAGACAGGCAGTCAGGGTGTGCCTCTACCACTACTACACCGCCGGTGGAGGTACAATCAGAGAAAGTGCTTTCTCTATTATTTAGCATAAACCATTAGCCCTACATACATACACACCACATACATACACACATTTACATATTCGCATATAAAAACCGTCTGCGAGAAAGTAGGTACATTCATAAAAAAGTATAAAATCGAGCATACCAGCTTATATACCAGCATACCTGAATCGAATCTCTTTTTTAAGGAGACTCTCATTCCCGTAACTAAAAAAATAAACACGACCATTGTGAAGATGATGATGAAGGTAATGATGATGTAATGTGATATTAATAACTACCATGTACACACACACACACTTTTTCCCTTTTCAGAAAGAAAGCTGTGTGTGTGTGTTTCATACTAGTACAAGAAGTAAACGAGCATTTATTTTTTACGATAAAGCATACCAACTTTACACGATACCTTAGTATTTACATACACACATGCAAAAAAATATAAAATGATCAAGTATCTGCATCAGCAGTAAAAGTAAACGGCATAAAATGAGGATTACGACTCTGGCCATTTTCTCTTTTCCACCACCACACATTCTCCACTCATATCCCATTTTCGTTCAAGACTCTTTTCTGTGCATAATACCCGGATTATAAAAGGATCACTACCACCAACTCGTCGTGAGTTTTTTTATATATTCAAGTTGAAAATAATATCTCGTTTACTTGTATCGTTTCATCATCATCAATTCTGCTGCTGGTGGTGGTGGTGTTTGTGCTGGAGAAAATAAAGAGACAATATTTAAAAGGGAGAAAAGAGGAAGCGGAAGCTCAATAGTGTATCCCCTTTCATCCTTCTGCTTTTATGTATGTAGCCAGAGAGTAGTTGTTGCTAAATACTCGGCTGTTCCAGTACTACTGTCGTTGTCCAGCTATATGGACTAGAGAAAAGTAGTAGTGTCCATTATATTCATTATTCCCCTTTTTCTACACATTTTCTCTCCAGTCTACTTGCCATACCGTCTTATTTATACATGTTAAGTTGGTTGTGTAGAGAGAGGAAGAGAAAGCAGTAACATTTAAAGCTGGCTATAAAACGGGAAAGGAAAGCTATTTACACCGCTTAATTTTTAGCCGTGAATTAATTGTGGAATTAATAATGTGTTTGTAGAGAGAGATAAAGAGATCCATGAGTGGGGTAGGTATCGGTTTTATTTTTGGGATAAAACTTGACATGATTGCTTGTTGGAGTATATGCGACTGAAGACTGACGTAGTTGAGGTTAGTGAGCAGGAGTTATTCTCTGGAGGGATTGTCAAGATGAAGAAATGCGACAAGGTGCTGCTAATGCGGGTACAACTACTGCAACAACTGCATAAAGTCTGTTGTTGGCGAGGAGGACGGTGAGGAAAGAGTGAAAGTCTCTTTGGCTTTTATTGCTAGTTTACTAGTTTAGTTTTCTCTTCGGCTGCCGATTTGTCACTTTGGGGATTTTATGGAGAAAGTGGAGAAAATGGAGAAGTGACAAGAGAGAAAGTGAAAGTGTCTGCGGTCGCGTCCTTGCCAAAAAGTTTGTTGATGAACCGCATAGTTTTATGTCAGTTATTGATCTAACTTTAATAGTCACTTAATATTGGTGTGTGTGTGGAAGAAAGGAAGAAAGAATAGAAAGGAATAAAGCGGGTGACGACGGAGACGGAAGTAAAAGCCGGGATTTGGTTGATAGTGAAAAGTAGAAAGAAAGGTACTCTTTGGGTGGTGGTAGTAGTCATTATTGTTGTGGTAGTACCATGATGTCAGGAGTGACCCGGTTTTGTAGTTTGTCCAATATTTGCAAAATTGCTTTGTTGGAAATAGCATTCATGCTTGCCTTCTGGGTGGGAGACTACTGGCCTCCGTTTTTTGGGAGGGGAAAGAAGCCTTGTGATGTGACCAATTCGTCAATTGTTAGGAAAATTGTACAAAAAGTGAGTACTATGATTTACATAAAGAAATTACATTATTCTAGATAGCTATGTTGTATGAGTATTAAATGATTAAAAATTATAATTGTGTGTAGAACTGGACTCCAGTGCTCAGTCGGTACGGTGTAAATCTTCCAATTGAATGTCCTCTCAACCTCTCCAGAGATTTGTTAGGAGTAAGGGAGTCGTTAAAAAGTACCAGATCTTCCCACTGGCAGTGTCTCGAGTGTGGCAAAAAATTCTATTTGGAACGGCATCTGGACTTGCACATTGAGCGGCGACATGCAGACGTTATTAATAAGGTAATCAGAAAGTGATATTTAAAAAAGCCCATTATTACATTATGCTAATTATATTTATTTGGTTCGAAATCAACCAGGCAGAGGATTCGGTATGCTTAGGAGAGTATTGTGACGTGATGCGATGCGACGTGCTAATGTCCACTTCCTTCTTGGATGAAGATTCAAAGTCGACGGATGTGTCCGTGTGGACACCAAATGCACTGGGTTCGTCCACTGGTAAATCCTCATACAAAAATGGTCATCGTCATTTAGACCATAATAAAAATCCTACCCGTCCAGCAACTGCCAGTACCCCCACTACTGGGGACGAATCTCAACATGGTCGAGGTGATCAAAGCCACAAACCTTCGTCGTCGTCATCATCGTCATCTTCTCCGCCTCATTCTCACGGCACTGGAGACGAGTGCGATGAGGAACATTTTAGTAACTTGAGAGAAAAATGTGGGGACTTGGTATGGGAATGCTTACAAGGTCTCATTTCAGTTTTGGATGCCAAAGATTTCAAAGCTCTTCAAGGCAAGCTATCATGTTAAATATTAATTAGCACTGTTTCCTACGTTTAGTCCACCTTGAATTTAAACGGAAATATTTTTGTTTTCAGGTGAGTTGGAATCAATTAGCTGTTCCTACTTGTCATGTGCCAGATATGGTGACGCCTGCTGTCCATCTAGTTCTAGGCTAAGAGGAAAATTACGACCATTTTTTATCGTTTTTGGATCTCTTCTCATCTCACTCATTTTGGCGCTGGCCTACTACTTCACCTGGATTTACACTCAAGCGTATGAAATTAAAAAAACTAAATAACATTTTATATGACTTACCTGAGTAATTATTATAAAATAGCAAGTATCTTTTTTCAGTGTTGACGATACAGCCTACTATGAAGAAAACAACCTGGATGACAAGACATATTCAATGGAACTAACGACGACTAACATGCGAAAAGGTATACCGCCACCGCTTGTTAACCGGACGTCACATATATAATTGGTTAAACAACGACAAGAGTAAAAACTTAATAATAATAATAATCATAGCTTACATGATGAAATGAGAGAAAGCGATTAAAAAACAGTAAACTTCCACAACGAACATTACCGTATAATATGTATATTTAAGTTTTTATTGTAACCACAGCCACGACTACTGTGACAATTCAAATTTTGTATTTAAAAAAATGACATTTTTCCATTTGGCACACATTTGTGTGATTCTAATTGAATGATTAATTATTATTATATGATGTCATGAAAATAGTTAAATTATACGTACATTATTATATCTCTTAATTATTTAAAGTTAGAAGATACAAAGAAAAATACCTGGAGAAGAATGGTAAATTATACACAGAATGCAGCCAGCAATTAATTATACTATTAGTTTCCGCCCACCCATTAGTCAAATCTCATTTAATATTTAAATACAAGCTTGATTCAAGAATAGCTATATAGCCACGTATAGTACAGTTGTAACATAATTCCGACTTATAACCGTTTAAACCGAATAACTGTTTTGTTAAAATACAACCCTGATAATACACTTTAATGATATTAGAAGAATTCGTCCGTCTTAAATATAATTACTGTTAGTGAGGCACTCTTAAACACAGCTTTCACGGCTTGTGCTATATCAGTCAATAGAGTCACAGCCGTATTCCCTGACTATATGTAATTAATAGACTATAATATAGTTTACTTTGCTAATTACCTAATTTATGTTGGTTGGTTGTCATAAAGATTTTTTTTTCGCACATGTCACATATGTACTGGAAATGTTGAAAAAAACGCTCAAAGGTTTACGAGGAAAGGACTATAAATAATCAAAATGAAAAGTGAAGAATCACTAATGAGTAATAATAACTGTCGTGACAACCGACACCAATCTCTCTCACCGTTAGTGTGTATATAACAGTTTATGATAACCCAGAGAAACAAAGATGTAGTGAAAACGGCCCTAGAGAATTGAGAGTTACAATGTTTCCTACACCCAAAATCCCTGTTTGGATCCTTTTGTACAAAAAAACAACATGATCATTTTAACAATTAAATATTTCTCATCGACATCGTTTAATCATGGAACATCATTAAATCTATCATTAACATTGTACTACTATATATTATACGGAAAACGTCACTGTCATTATAAGTGACCTAAGCCATATTCAATGATAATAAGTAATATTACAAGTTAATATTATTACATAGATATACCGGGCACTGTTGTAATAATATCAGTAAGGATAATAACAGTAAAATAGTAATAAATACAAACCGATAACCTTAACATACGTACCATTCAATAATAAACAAATTGTTGTGTTGCGTTTTAAATGAATTATTATGGTGGAACGATGATGATTACTATTTATATTGCGAAATACATATCTAAATGTCTTTTAACTACAAGCTTGACTTGCTGATGACGATGATGAAACTATTTGCCCTCTTAACGGATAAATTTCAATGGAAAACTTAACTGAATATTTATTTTACCGAATGAAAACTACATTAAGTGGACAGGGGTGGATTTTGTCATTCTATAGTGCAGAATGAATGCTCTTTATTTTTTACAAGTTATTTTGGACCCATCTTTGGGGTTTTTCCGAACATAGTTATACATACATTAAATGTGGATTTAACTGAAAAATTATACGTAATGTATATTATAGAGGTAGGAATAAACATGCTGTCAGTTTGTTAACGACCTTACCAAGCTTACAGAACACTCATACAAACAGTTTTAACAGCCATGCTTATTTTTCTGAAATACGTGCATTATTATTATAAGAAGAAAGACATTAAATATTCAGTTCTGAATTACTTACATTATAAACCAGGACATTTGCTTTGGAAGTTCACCTGTACAATGTAGAGTTAAAGATTTTTTCAGTATTTTCGAAGAGATTTAGAATTATAGTTCAACTATATTATTCAGACACAGCCAGAAGCTGGTCAATGAACAGTTGACGTTGTTGAGTCTTGACCAGCATTGCCCATCCCTCAAAAGTATCAATTAGTGCGTCCTCTGCGAGTTTGGCCTTTATCACTCTAAACACTTCATAAAATACATTTTTCTCCTCCACTTCAAACGAGCTGGGCTCAACGCCAACGGCTAGAAAACTATCTGGAGAGTAAGGTATCATCACTATAAAGGGCCGTTGTGCCCACCTCTTCTTGCCAGATTTAACTCCAGCATGCTGAAGAAAGTGAACAAGTATTGGAATAGAGGCAGGGCGCCTGAAGTAGTTGTAGTCGACCAAGGTGTCTGATAGCTGCACAAAAACGAAGGGTCCCATTTCCTGCATCTGTTGCTTGGAATCAATCATCATTTGCACTTGACTGGACAATTGTTTTAGCATAGCTTTGGCCTTTTCAATGCCCCTTTTATGAGCCTCTGAATCTTGAACGTTGAGCACTTCCAGTCCCTCTAGGAACTTGTTTTCACTGGATTTACTAGAGTCAGGATCCTCTATTGTGGCCAGGGTTGCTAGCTGCACGTCCAGGGCGTTGAACTTGGCCCTGAAACCAATTTCAGCGACAAATGAGCCAAACACTGCATCCGGAAGCCGATACCTTTCCGTGACCATTTCACTAGAGAACATTTCTACAAGCTGCTTTCTCAGATCCAGGCTCATGGACATGTACGGCTGCTTCACTTCATCTAAGGGCAAACCCAGATGGGCTAACATTTGATGAAACTTCCGACGCCCTTCCATTGACCATGTTTTCAATGTATTGGCCACATAAGGAGTCACTTTGACACTCTCGTAAACACTCCAGCTCCGATAAAGATACAAATGTAGCTCCCTCTCAAACCGGATTTTCAGACAGTCTCTTGGCAGTTTTTCAGCGTTGGTGATCCGAAGAATATGATCATTGACCGTACTTGCGTACTCAGTGTATTTTGCACGAGAAAGGCGACCGTTGACCAAGGCGTCTGTCAACGCCACGATGGTGCACCAAATTGAGTCCATATCATCACGACACATAATCCATACTATTTCCAGAGCATACAAGGCCGACTAGAAACATAATTACATTATTTCCACAACAATTGCATAGTAATGCAAACAATTAATGTTTAATGTATTTTTAAACATACCGGTCTAGCGTAATAACAATATTGTCTATACTCAAATAGAATCTTTTCCCGTTTCCTCAACCATTCTTCATGTGTCCTACGCCGTTGTGCACGCTCCGCCCTTTTCCTCAATCTTGCCGTTTCCCCATTTTCATCCTCCTCCTCCTCATCATCCTCCTCATCCTGGTCACTGTCATCGGATATGTCTGGCTCCTCCGTAAAAATCTGATCAAACTCTGGAATCTTTTCAGTTGGCTCTGTAGTCGACACAAATCTAATTTGCCCAGTGCTGTTGTAATAATTAAGAATATGAATTGGACGATGGTAGTCCAAAACGAAAAACTTTTTCTCCGCGGACGGATCCTCAAATATGTCCAGAATGTCCACCGTCGCTCCACAATTAACCAAAATAAAGATATCCGACTGACTGGAGTATTCCATATACTTAGACTTCATATCCAAGATTCCCGAGCAAGACAGCAGCACATAC